>PITA01006737.1:0-54437 GCA_004023965.1 Spilogale gracilis
AAAAAAAAAAAAAAAAAAAGTGAATTCCTAGGTCTAGCCCACAGAATTTTTGGAATGGAGCCTGGGAATATGCTCAAGAGACTTCTACTGGCTGGGGACCAGCCGGTCATGGAACATGGGGAAGGAAGAAGTAAAGGAGGCAGGTTACACTACAGAAACTACCAATAAGAAAACTGGCCGGATCCTAGGCATGTTTCTTCCTTTTGACTTTTATTATTTTATTTAATCCTTATACTCTTTGAGGGTAATGTTTTTCCCATTCTGTATAGCCATACTGAACCTCATGTGACATTACTTGCCCATGGTCATATGGTTATAAGATATCAGATCCAAAATTCCAACTAAGACTTGGATGGCATATGGGCTGTGGAACTTTGGAGATGCTAATTAATAGTGATGGCAACAACAAGCAAAATAATGGTTACAATTTATTGAAAAATGGATTCATTTCACAGAGATTTAGTTAGTGGGTAACTTGTGCTGACTACTTGTCTGAGAATTTTCCAGGTTCTAACTCACAGAATCAACTCAAATGCTATTTAGACAGGACTATGGGCATCCCCACCTTAAAGATGTGGAAATAGAGATAAGAGTTCACAAAACATGTCTGCGGTCAAAAAACTGTTGTCATCCTGCACTGCATTCTTCAGGGACATCTCCTCAAGGTCTCCCCTCTGCAGAAGAGTGTCTCGGGCCCTTTCCCGGGAAGTATCCTTACTGAACAACACAATGCACCATCTTTTCACCCTGAGTAAGAGACACTGGAAATACTGAATTACTTTGATTTTGAACTAAACTACTGTGTTTTTTTTAATATATTTTATTTACTTATTTCACAGAGAGAGGGATCACAAGTAGGCAGAGAGGCAGGCAGAGACTAGGAAGCAGGCTCCCTGCCAAGCAGAGAGCCCGATGCGGGCCTCGATCCCAGGACCCTGAGATCATGACCTGAGCCGAAGGCAGAGGCTTTAACGCACTGGGCTGCCCAGGGACCCAGCCTAAACTATTGTTTTTTTTAAAATCAAATTTTATTGTTTCATTTTAGAACCAGACCCTACGGTATGAAAGTCACCCTTATCTGTCAAAATATGATTATTTAAAGAAATACTGTTTTAAAAGTTTCTCAAAGTTTCTTACAGAAATGACTGGTTATTTTGGTTCCTCTGGGCAAGCTGGTATTTTGAACTCTCAGTGTAAATTCTGAAACAAACTTTGAGTTCCTTTAAAATGCAAGAACTTAAAGAACTGAAGAAGAAAGCTTGCCAAGATACATTCTGAAAATTGTTAGGCAAAATAACGGGAACATTCAAAACATTTTTTTTAAACATTGCCAATTTGGCTCCATTTCCATTTTTATGTACATTTTCTTATCTAATTTAATAAGACGTGAATTAATGAAAAAACAAAAAAATTGCACAATATCATCAAATTAATAACAGTCCCCAAACTGTATTTTCTCTGCCAAGAAACACTGCCAATAGAGTCCTTGTAATGCCTCCAACTGCATTTTCAGTTGTAATCCATTACAGTGTTTATTTTTTTCATTTTCCTTGAATGTGTCAGAAGAACAACTAGAAGATACCCAGGCCTTGCGCTATTACAAAGTAGTTACAGTTCAGAGCACCTGGCTCAGTCAGTTGGGCCTCTGACTCTTAGTTTCCACTCAGGCCATGATCTCACGTCCACGCTAGGTGTGGAGCATGCTTAAGATTCTCTCTGCCCCTCCCCACCCCAATCTCTCTCTCTTTCTCTCTAAGAAAACAAAAACAAAAATAAAAATACAGTTACAGTTACATTGGCTCATAGCTTATTTTGGTGAGGCTGGCTATCTTTTAGAAGGCTATCTGGTGAATATTCATCAGTGAGACCAAAACTGTATAAAAGCACAATAATAGGGGCGCCTGGGTGGCTCAGTCATTAAGCGTCTGCCTTCGGCTCAGGTCATGATCTCGGAGTCCTGGGATCGAGTCCCACATCGGGCTCCCTGCTCTGCGGGAGGCCTGCTTCTCCCTCTCCCACTCCTGCTGCTTGTGTTCCTGCTCTCGCTGTCTCTCTGCCAAATAAATAAACAAAATCTTTTAAAGAAAAGTATAATAATAATAATATGTTCCTTGAGAGTGACTAGGAGGGGAACCAGATCTAAAGATGAAGGTGCTTTAGTTGCTAACTTGGGAAAAAATCATTTCAGTAAAGCTCTTCAAGTTATTGGTTTCAGCTACACTGAGGAACTTCTTAAGAGAAAGCATTTCACTTTAAATTGGCTAGCAAGGGTATCCAGCTGATACCTGTATTTCACTCTCTTAACAAACATTTTGTACGGACTGACTTGTCAGACAATCCTCTGGGTCACAGCGGGGCACACATGTCAAGGTCCTTACAGGGCAGAGACAATTACCAGGGAAAAAGCGACTGAAGATCGAGTCTTAAAGAGTGACAGGAGCTGATCAAAACAAGGTAATGCGATGGGAAGAGTTTGCAGATTAGATCTCAAGGGAGGGTGGGGGTCCTAAGCTCAGGGGCTCTGCTCCAATGTCGAGGAGGAACCACCCACACAAATGATTGGGGACAGATGCTATCTTCAAGTCACACTCAGGCACAGGTGTCTGGGGACAAGTTAGAAAACGGACGCAGCATTATTAGTCACCTTTGGACCCACATTAGACCACAGTATTATTTTTTCACTGATTAATAAAGCTGTAATAGGAAATACAAATGAAATTCATGTTGAGCATCCTTGACCTTCTCAGTCTTTATAGTGGAGCTCTTGTCCATGGTTTTATTGTGAATCTCCTCTGGGCTTTATTATAACTCTTGCTTTCTCACTAAATGGGAGGAGATTTTGTGGGAAAAAGGATCATGTCTTTTTATTGTTCTTATCTCCGGTGTTGAGGACTTAGAACACAGAATGAATAGTTGCTGAATGACTTAATAACTTCCTTGATAATGAAAAGGAACAGTGTCTTTCTCAATTTACTACTAAAATCACTGGGGTCTTGTACAATTCATCTACCTGAGTCTCACTGCCCTATCTCTAAAATGGGGCATATCACTGAAATTTCTTCTGCGTCTAAAACTTACAGAATAGGATATCCGACCTCGGAATATTAAAAAGAGGGTACAAATTTATTTTTGCATTTATCCAAGAATATAGCCAGAAATTCCCCCAAAGACTAGATTTTGGAAAATGTAATTCACAAGGAGAAAAGGGAAAAAATTAAGGGCTCTCAGAACTTCTACAGAAAGGCAATGACCATCAACATCACTGATGATAAAATCTGAAAGCAGTCCAGCCTGGGAGATAGAATCCAAACCTGAGTTAAACTCATTTAGTGTATCATTTCCTACTTTAATAATCGGACATATTTTTATATTTTAGTAATGACTTTTGAAGTTATTTAACAGATGGCGACATGGAACAGACTTAATGAATTATTGCGGAGCAGATTATAGCCACATGGATGTGAACTGTGCATACATTAGCAGAAAAATGAGAAACAGAACACATTTATAAATATCTCCACGGATCCACACAGGTCGGACAATGGTATCCAAGGAATTATTGAACAATTAAAGGGAGTCCTTATCACAGTAAAAGCCATCTGTTCTCCACCCAAACACGTCCCCAACTGTAGTCACAACCTCTTCTGTATTTATGAACTAAAGCTTGGGTGAATTTAACAGATCAGGTTGTGAGTCAAGAAACATATATTTATAAACACACACACACACACACACACACACACACACACACACAAACATAGACATATATTTATTTTTTCCACTGAAAGAACAAGAAGCCTACAGAAAAATTACAAAAAGAGTATAGAGATTTCTCATATACTATTCACCCAAGTTTTCCTAATGATAAGGACATACACAACTCTAGCACAATTCTCAACACCAGGTAATTCACTTTGGAATAATATTCTTATAGAAATATAGTAGTTTGGGGTGCCTGGGTGGCTCAGTTGGTTGGGTGACTGCCTTTGGCTCAGGTCATGATCCCGGAGACCCAGGATCGAGCCCCACATCGGGCTCCCTGCTCAGCGGGAAGCCTGCTTCTCCCTCTCTCACTCTCCCTGCTTGTGTTCCCTCTCTGGCTGTGTTTCTCTCTGTCAAATAAATAAAATCTTAAAAAAAAAAAGAAATATAGTAGTTTATTTACACCTACCAGCTTTTCTTTTTCTTTCTTTTTTCCTTTCTTTTCCCCATTGCCCTTCTTTCTGAGCTAGGATCCAAACCAGAATCCTACACTGCATTTTATTATTGTCTGTCTTTACCCTCTTTCTATCTGGGAGAGTTCACTCTTCCCTCATCTTTCATGATCTTGACACTCCAGGAGGAGTACTGGTCAGTTTTTTGTAGACTGTCGCTCATTTTGGCCTTGCCTGATATTTTCTCATGCTGAAAGTGATGTTTGGAAAGATTACCATAGAAGTGATCTTTTGCCCTCAGTTTCGGGCTCCTTCTGTATGTTCCGTGTCCTGCCTGAGAATCAGGTATTTCTCAACAAAACTCTGGTTCTTATTCTCAGAGAATGGCATCTGTATAACATTTTTTATATAACATTTTTTTCTCAAATTACATACTAATGGTGCTTTCAGTTAATATAAGATCAATTCAATAGCAGTGAGTATACTATTAGCTTGTCTTTGCAATTTTTACATCTAGAGAATTCTATAATGGAAGTCTCAGCCTGAGCTGGAGAGATTTAGGCATACAGGTCATGTCGGGCAAAGTAACCTGAGCCTCAGCTTCACTACAGGAAACCTAATTTTATTGGGACTGAAAAGATGTGAGGGGAATATTATTTACTTATACACCAGAGGAGTGTGGACGGACAAGGCACACGTGGGTGAGTGTGCGCTCCCACCTGCCTCTGTGTTGGAGGGAGAGGGTGGGGTGTGGGCAGAGACTGTGAATCTCCTATGACAGACAGGAGCCAAAATGATTTCAGCCTAATTTAAAAATGTTTCAGTTATTGGAGGGAAAAGATAACCCTCGTTCCAGAATAGGAACCGTAACATGAACGCATTGCTGTCAAATTTCTTGTGAGGGAAAGGAGAGCTACAAGTTTTTAAAAATAAATTCTCTAAATTCATGCATTTTTTTTTCACTCTGAAAGTGCCAGGCAGACCCAGTCGGGCCCAAGGGTTCGGAGGATACTGTTGGAGGAAGATGCCTATAGCAGGGAAAAGCTGTTTCTTAGTACACACAGGATACCACCCCCTAATACTTTCCCCAAAAATGTCTACAGGAACTGGAGGTCCTGCTTGGACAGGATGGGGTGGGGAGGTCCCCAAATCTGGACATAAACACTAACTGAGTGCACTGTTACCCACTTGGCCTGGCAAGGTTTGGGGATCTGAGCGTGATACTGTTACAGGCTACCATTCTGAGTGATTAGAAATACCAATTACCCAGAGTTCTTGCTCTGGTCATGACTCCAGCTACAGCCCTGCCTTGGGTCTCCACTTACTTAGACAACCAGCACTAAAACTGATCTAGAAAATTCCAGTCCGGGATAATCTTCCAATGATAGGAAAATATTCCTTGCATTTACAGCCTTGGGCCCAAATTTTAATCAGATGTGCTCGTAGTTTCATTAGACAAGGTGAGTTACTTACCCTGTTGCTTTAATTAAGTTCATTTAGACAATTAGAATGATTCATATTAATATCTGTGTTAATTATAGGTGATAGGAAATCAACATACAAGTATACTCTCTTTATTTTTTACCATGTTTGAATCATCCATACTCGGTTACGATGTATAATAGAACAGTATTATTTTCATCTTAAATTTTAACTGTAGGCTAAAATTTCATGCTATTTGAATATTTTAACAGTTGGCACTTTCTTATTAATACATCATGGAATAAAATATGAAAGTACTGCATCTAAATGTCAATGAAAAATAATGCAGCTGACTAAATGAATAGCTTTTTAAGGTGTCTAATATTCATGTTGGTTTACCCTCCACAGACAGTTTTAAATTGTATCACCTAAAATATGGCCTTAGCAAAAGGAACAGGTTAACTGTTCAAGTCTTTGTTTATTTCAGTAAAGTTCCCCAAAGCTAGAAGGATAAATATTCAGAGTGGTCAAAATTCAGGTGCAAGTTAAAAACCTTACTTCACATTATGTAACAAATCTTTCTTATATATTGTTAAATCCGTAAATTCAAGGTTTGGGATTTCCCTGAATTCTTTTCCTTTTTCCTTTTATTTTTATTTTTTTTTAAAGATTACTTGAGATACAGAGAGCACAGAGGGAGAGGGAGAAGCAGACAACCACTGAGCAGGGAGCCCAATGTGGGGCTCAGTCCGGGGACCCTGAGATCACAACCTGAGCCAAAGGCAGATGCTCTACCGACTGAGCCATCCAGACACCCCTCTTCCCCTTTTAAAATACAAGTTGTGATGTAAACTATTTTTTCCTTGTATACAGACTACCCATAAAATTTAACGGAGGTTGCTGGATGGAGTGTGCCAATCTGATCCCTAAACTCACTTTGGTGGTTCCTGGATTTGCACTAGTCCTAGCCTGTGCGGACCTACAGTCATTCAGGTCATTCAGGTGCTCGGTCATCTGTTTACTTGCTAATTCAAAACCAAGGACCACTGAGCACTGTGACTTGAAGAATTAAAAAGTGAAAAGGTAAAAACCATACAAGGTGATGCCTCCAATAGAGTAAGAAATGTAAACCAAATGTAAAAATCATGCAAATTTGACACAAAAAGTAACCTGAGATAGTATCCTCCAAATATGCCCTCCAAAATGCTACACTTCTGCTCTGGATTCACCTTTGATATTACTTACTGTGTGAATGTGGAAGGGTCCCTTATCTACTTGCCCGCATTTATCCCCACCAAAGGTGAGAACATTATATGGGAACCCTTTTCTATAAATTTACCATTATATCTATGTACTCATCTTATATAATTACCTTCTAATGGAATTATTTCCTTCAAGTTATGTTATGGCATTATTGTCCTTTTGTTCCCTTCTGAACTTCTTCTGATCACTGTTATAGTTTATACTTCACATTAGTCATTCTCACATATTTTGCTCCATTGAAAGGAGCAAACTCATATATAACAACGACAAGAAAAACCCGGAGATTTTCATCTCCCAGCAGTGCAGACTAGCTTCTAAGCCTTCAGCACTATGGCCGAGAACAACCAGAAGAGTTCGGAGGGAAATCTATTACATTTACATCATCAGAGAGTTACCACGGATGTGAGGATTTGAGAACCCCCAAATAAAAGAAACTGAGAGGGAGAGAGGTGGACCCTGTATTTCAAAGAGCTTCTTTGTTGTCTGTTTTTGCCTTGAAGCATCTGCTGAATTATAAACTGTGGCAAAGAGAGCACAACAGAGAAATGATTGACCAAAATGGCACCATGGGCCCGGTCTGGGCTGCAGGCTATAGATTACCTACTTCTCATCTTGAGCCTCAAGTCATCTTTTTCTTAATGAACTGAACTTACATAACATACTCCATATCCTTGACAACACTCAGGATTTTCCACTTTCTTCTTATTGTTGTTCCTTGTTTTCTTACAGGTACCCTAGCGGGTATGAAGTGGGATTTCATGATGGTTTTGATTCACATTTCCTTAAGGACTGACAAGGTGAGGATTTTTTCATACTCTTGCAGACCATCTGTCAATATTCTTCGAAAAACTGTCTACCCATGTCCTTTGTCTATTTTTGTTTGTCATTTTGCTGTTGAGTTGTGGGAGTTCTCTGCATTCTGGACATTGAATGGCTATCATAAAATTCAAACAGAAAGAGCTTGACAAGTTTAAGGGACCCAATGGAAGACAGAAAACTTACCAAAATGAGCATGTATGTTTTATGCACTTTTATGCAGGTATATGATATTTCAACTAAAACTATATGAGTGGCAAATAAAGATATTAAGATGTTTGTGCCACAAGTGGATTACCCTGATTTCCTCTTTTCTCCCTATTTGAGACGCTTGTTATTAGAGACCTAGACCTGTTTCAATCTAGTTTCTCAAGTTCCTGAAAGAGGTGATACTGCTCGACTCAAAATCATTTCTTATCTCAGTTATTACAATCTCCAAAGTAATGAAATTTCCTTTTCCAACGTGGCCTTCCTGCTACACAGTAACACAACACATTGCCACACTAATCCTTTCTTGATGTTCCAGATTCATGAAGGATTAGCTGTTCTCTTCAATAAACATTTTCTCTTGTGAACAGCTGAATTTGAAAAAAAGCACCTCAAAGGTAGTGCAGATACTATCTTTTAAAAGATGGAGATTCCCTCGACCCCTCCCCCCTCCCCCCTTCCCCCCCCCTCCGCTTGGGAGATCTTCAGATAGTTAAATTGTCTAAATACTATTGTATTTTAAGTAACTATATCTTAATTTACTTCCTTATTTTATTTTTCACTGTCAGGATCCTTTTGAAAAATAAGTCAAAACACAACCTGTTGCTTTGGGTTCAGTTTCCCATTCAAGATTCACAAATAATTTAGATACATCCAGAGTTTCTTATGGCCATACCATTTTTTTTACCATGTCTTTTTATCCTATCTGATTTAAGCAAAATAGCAATAGTAATTGCAACATTAAAAATCAAATTTGGTGGGCACCAGGGTGGCTCTGTTGGTTAAGCATCTGCCTTCAGCTCAGATCATGATCCCACATCCTGGGATTGAGTCCCATATTGGGTTCCCTGCTCAGTGGAAAAGCCTGCTTCTCTCTCTCTCTCTCTCTCTCTCTCTCTCTCTCTCTCTCCTGCTCCTACTACTTGTGTGCTCTCTCTCTCTGTCAAATAAACAAAACCTTTTAAAAAAATCAAATTTGGTTACAGTGACATTTTTAATAATGCAGATATTACATAGAAAGGGCACCACCCTTCTTTAGCTGGATGTCTTGTTATGTTCATATCTGGCTTCCTTTATATGCTTTGACTATGACAATGGGTTCCTCAACATTGAATGTGAGGTACTAATGAACATTAAGACATGAAGTTTGGAAATGAAAAAAAATTGAAATTTCAGCCCAAAATAGAAAAATATATTTTTACATTTGGGAGCCATAAATACAGATGGGGCAGTGAAGAGACATGCATTTGCTGAGACTGAGCACAGAGCAGAGTAAGTGCAGTGCCATAAATTTGCACTGCACTTTAAGGAACTTTGAGGGTTCAGAGTGTTGGGCTTTTGTCACCTGAGAGTGACAACAAACCACAGAATTACCAAAAAAATATGAAAATGCCCATTTTATAGAGGAAGAAACTGCAGCTTGAGAGATTTAATGGCATCTACTATTAAGGCTTAAAAGGTGGATCTAAGATGAGAATTCTTATTTTCTCATTCTCAGTCTCCTGCTCTTTAAGAACCTTGAATAATAATTACACTTAGAAGCAGGGGAAAATCCAATTAAAGAAGACAGAGTGAAGCAGGAAGGGAGCTCCATAACATGCTAGTAAGCCAAGGGAGTCCAGTGTCAACGAGATGGCAGTGATCAAAATGCCAACTGCCAGAGTGAGGTCGGGACGCTGGCAACTTTGTAGCCCTATGCAAATGTCATCTCATATTTATCACTGTTGTTATTATTCCATGAACATCCGAAACATCATTAGGTGATTATGAGCGCAGGCTAACTCCTGGAAAATAAATGTAGAAGTCTTCCAAGGTCTTCTTGGAGGTGTTTTTCTGAATACAAAGCGATAAGAACGCAGATGAAGTCCTTCAGCGTGCACGCTGATAATAAGCTATTAAAGGAATGTAACCAGTGGTTTTCAAACTAATACTCGGTTGAAAAAAAATAAATCCTCCAAGTCAACCCAATGCCTAATCCTCTAAGTCATAGCCTTATGCTCATCAATTGGGTGGTCCTAAGTCAGTAAACCATACTATCTTCTATAGCTCAGTTAAAAACACTTGTACCTCTACAACATGTCTAGAATATTGCTGAGGGCCAAACATGCTTTAAAAAAGCATGCTTTTCCTTTACTGCCTTTAATTTAATTATATTAAGAAAAGCAAATCATAAATCATAAAATCTCAAATTTCCTGTTCCTTATCTAGTCAGAATTTTAGAGTGTTAATTGTTTGGGTATAAAAATGAAATTAAAAAGCTGGTTGCCTATAGGTTAGTAAGATTTTTTTAAACAAATAGCAACATTATATCCCTAACCTTCATTTATTTATCCAAATGTTAATTTTATTTATTCTAGATTAAATTTAAAATGTTGAAGGTTTTTTAAGCTTATCCCCTTCTCATGCTTTAGATCTTGTCATGAAAAGACAGAAACTGTATCCATGAAAAATTGCAACTCAGACACAGAGAAGTTGGTAGAAAGGAGCCTGGATCCTTGAGGGCATCATCGAGTTGCCAACCAACCCCTATTTTCTTCTTGGATAGTAAACAGCAATGAAAAGGAATAAAATACTCATACAAGGAACAACATGAATGAATCTTACATCCTTTACGTTGAGCACAAGAAGCCAGATACAAAAGAAATATATACTGCATATTTCCTTACATCTGAAATTCTAAAAAAAGCCAAAAATAACAAAATGTGAAAAATATTTTTAAAAACAGTGGTTGCCTCTGGAGGCTAGGGACTGAATAGGGAAAAATAAGAGGGAAACATGTTAGAACAAGGAAAGTTCAATGCTGTGAAAAAGTGTAGGTAACATTGATATATCCATCTGTCAAAATTGCATGGCTAAGATGTATGTATTTTGATTTTTGAATTTTAACTTAAAAATAGTAAAAACAGTAACAAATTTAGCAAGCAGGGGTGTGGGAAGTATGAAAGAAGAATGGCAAAATATAATAACTGTTGAAGTTGGGTGATGTGTGTATGATGACACATTATTCTATTCCTTCATATGTGTTTTAGGTTTCCAAAATTACAAGTTAAAAAATTAAAAAATGATTAAATATTAAATAATTAAAATTCAATAAAATTTAAAAATTAAAAACTATGATTAAAATATTACTCAAAGTAGTTATTCAATATATCCAGGAAAGTTTTTTTTTCTCTTTTTATTTCTGACTAACTTCCTTGAAAATAAAGAGAAACCATTAGATGGGCCAAAAATAATAAAACAAACCAAAAAACCCATAGTGAGACCTCTCACACTGACAGACGATTGATATTGGAATGTGCTTATGGAAATGGTGTTCTCCACTTCCCATCTGTTGCAGACGGACCGTATTGTAACAGTGGAATCACACAGCAACAATGAGCCATATAGCAACAGTAATCTTCGAGAACCACAGCAGAAGCAAGACAAGGTTCGCTCCCATGGTCCACAGGGTGTTTCTGTGTGAATAATGGCAGTGGTTCTGCTATCCATCAGGATCAATGATGGTTTAGTATCAAGGATGAAATCTGGCATTTCAGTGGTTTATAAATACTCAGTGTTGAGTGGATTACCATTTATCGGTTTGGGGGCTCAGGGAAAAGGCTCTCATTATGATCTGCAACAAGAGTGACCTCCACCCCCCACAACACAAATGAACGACACCTTCTTTTCAATCAAGAACTGATTGGAAACACCATCTTACTTGATAGTTTTACTGTGAGGATTCAGAGCAACTTTTATTTGAAGAATACCATGTCTCTGCAATATTCAACCTCACCTGACCCCCTGACTTAACACTTTTTTCTTAATAAGATTTTGTTCACTGGTATGTCTATTTCCTTCTAAAACATATATGCCCACTCCCCTTAGCAAAGCCAGGCTACATCTGGACTCTTAGTCACTTTCATTGTCAGCATATACATCAGTGATGAGGGGTGGCACCCCCCCCAGACCAGTGTTCTCAGCTTCTACCGCCTCTAGAATCCTCCTGGGAAGCTTAGAAATGCCAGTGAGCAGGCACCCCATCAAACAGACCCTCTGGAGGGTGAGTCCAAGGAGCTGTCAAAGAGCCCCAGATCATAGCAATATGCAGCCAGGTGGAGAACCAGTATTTTCGAGCATCTGTCTTGCTTTGTGTCCACTTTCCCCCTCCCTAATCAGGAAGAATGTTTTGTTTTCTATTGTTTGTCAGGACAACAGAAGTTATTACCTACGTTAAGAAAATGCATTATTTCTGAGGACCGAGAAGGCAGGAGAGTGAAAAGGTGGAAAGTCGTGGTTTAATTGATTCAGTTTGGGTGCGAATCTCAGGATAGAAGCGCTGAACTGGGGAGAACATATTCACTTCAAGGGAGGATCATTTTTCCTGATTAATTTGATTCGCTTGGATTATATTTATATGATTTCTTAAAGACAAAATTGTTGGAGCTATGATGGCAGACATTCAACTTGAGGACAGAAAATAAACAGGTGGATGGCTTCAGTCTCAGACCGCCGCTCTCCTTCCTCAGTCTGTGCTGCACCATGGATAGTCCTTTCACCCTGGACCGGAGGGAGAATGAGGTACTCTTTAACACACAAAAAAACAGCTTTATACCTAATAGCCATAGAGATCTTCCTTCACTTTATGATTGTATTTTCAGTGGACATATAAACTTGCTGTGTTTAATGACTGTGGGCAGTTAATTACTTTGAAGTAATATATAATGCTGTAAGCTATGATGAAATTTATAACTATCATTAATGATATTGTGATTGTCTTCTGAGGCACAGTTGGGATGATGAAATATGTCATCTTACATCCTTGGTATACAACTAATGTGGGGGGGGAGGTAGTAAATACGGTAATTGTGCTGCTTAATGTCATTGTTTTTCTACAGGATATCTTGCCCAGGGAAGCACTAGGTTTCTGCCTCTCATTTCCTCTGTGTTTCCCCCCACGTTGTGTCTGTGCTTTCCTTCGCTCTCTTTCTTCAAGGGCAGTGACAGCCATAACCACAACTGTAAAAAGGAACTGAGAAATATTTGTGATTGTTTGATATGTCACCACCAATTTCCCATGAATCATAAATAAAGAGACGCTCTCAGTTCCCAAAAATTACTGGGTGCAGGACATGAAATGATGACTGGAACAAAGGAGATACAAGCACCCACTCATTTGATGACTGAGAAAAATAATTCAACATCGACTGCTTTCAAATTGAAACCAAGTGTTCTTCTTTTTTCCCAGAGAAAGTCACAAAAATAAATAAACAAACAAATCCCCCACAGTATTGGGGCGACGGCACTCTCTGATACCATGGGTGAACATCAACTGCATATTCTTTGGGAAAGTGATTTGTAGCATGTGTTAGGCAATTTTTAAGGTTCGTACCTTTGATGTACTCGCTCTACTTCTAGAAGTTTCTGCCAAAAAAATTCCCAAATCTTAACAATATTTATTAATGCACAGATTTATTGTAAAATGGTTTACAGTAGCAAAAAAGTGGGATGCTGGAGAAGGGACGGCCCCATAAACCGTTTTCCTCAAGTCAATCCCCAAAGATCTCCATGTGTTCCTTCCTCTCTCCTTCTGAGCCACCAGCCTCTTCAGACTTCAATCCTGCCTTAGCTGTCCATTCTTTAATTTCCATAAATTTTTGAGGTGGGAATCTGGATTGACTTCTAATCCAATTTAATTCATTTAGGCTATAGACTAAGTATGCCTCGTCTGCTTGTGTATCTGTCTTTACAACAGCATCGTTCCCATAGAAATGTGTCTATCACTTAAGTCTCCTTTGGCTAAGTAAGGAGTTCACTGTGGTGAGTCATCATCTCATTCATTTTTGTCTCTGCCTAAATCTTACAGTTTCAGCAAAATGGTAACGAGTGAATGAACAATACAAGCAGAAGTAAATGGGGCTCTTTGTTCTGGAGAAATGCTTCCTCTCTACACACAGAAGGTTAAGAACCACAGACTGGAGCAAGGTGGTTCCCGGGATGAGGGTTTTCCTCACACATCCATTGGCTTCCAGAGTTCTTGACCGCTTAAGTTATGCCCAGAAATACTCCTGCTTCTAAATGTTGAAGAGCAGGACCACTTTCACTGCACATCTCTCAAAGCTCTAAGAGAAATCCCGAGGCAAAGAAGACTTGGATATTTTCAAGAGAAGGCAGAGTTGATCTGAGCCGGGAAAGCCTGAGCTGACATGTAATGAGCCGACGTCACCCCACGAAGGGTCCGGCACCCATGTCCGGAGTTCGAACAGCAGCAGGGAAGGTCAAGCCGGAGAACCTATTGGGTCAGGGGGCAATGTTGTTTGAGCTTAGCATGCAGCTTGCTACCAACAATCAGTCCACACTTGACCCCTCCCACTGCTGGGTCTCTGTTACCATGTCCTTCACCAAGGCACTGGTCGAATCGATCAGAACACACAGTACATTCCTCTTCAGAAACACCCGGCTTATGTAAGGGATGAGGTTATCATGTGGCTCCTATTTCAGTCTCCCGTTTGCTGTGGTGAAGTGGTTTTCTTGTACAATTTTATTCATTCTCAGAGTTTTGCAGCAGAGAGGTTTCCTCCTAAGTAAGCATGAAGAGATATTTTATCTCTTTACTTTAAAAGCAGAATACCCCCAAGAGATTACCTCCAACATCCCAGATGTCAATCCCATGGTGCTTTGAGTCAGCGACAATAACCAGCAAGTGGGGCTGCCTTTGCAGGTCTATGTGGTTTTATGGTTTTTGTGTGTTTGGTTTTTGTTTTTGTTTTGCTTTTAATATCTTTTTTTTTTTTTTAGGATTTTATTTATTTATTTGACAGAGAAAGAGAGAAAGAGAAAGAGCTTACAAGCAGGGAGAGCAGCAGAAGGAGGGGGAGAAGCAGACTCCCTGATGAGCAGGGAGCAAATGCGGGGCTCGATCCCAAGGACCCCAGGATCATGACCTGAGGGGAGGTAGAGCCACCCAGAAGCCCCTGCTTTTAATGTCTTCATGCTTCAGGTAGTAGGACATGATTTTTTCTATAATATTGATAAAAAACCAAAATGGATTTTCTTTTCTTCTCACCAGTGATGTTTCTTTATATCAAAGTATCACCATGAATTTCATTTCATCAAATATAAAGGAAAAAGGTAGCCCTCCTGACAGGAAAAATCACCCAGAAGTAATGATAACAAAAAAGCCCTGATTTTCTTTTTATGTAGCATATGTAAATATATCCACACACCCTCCCGCCATCATAAGACACAATGGATAAAATAACACAAAGGATTAAGAAAAAGGTTTCAGTCTGATAAGAAAACGACTCGGAGCCAGCCAAATATCCTGAATGACGTTATAACACATTTTTTTTTTCCCCTACCAAACGAGATCATTCTTCAGTTGTTCTCATCTCTACTATCCGTACTGTTTGTATTATTTTTGCTGCAGGTACTTCATCTACGATCTAAATGAAAAAAGGAGCTGCATGAGAGCTTAGCGCAGACCCAGAATTCTTGTTACCTCGCAGGCTGTTTCTGTAAAAGATAAACATGTTTACCATCGAAGTTGAAGCTGAGATGGAAACTGGATGTCAATTTCCAAAGAACACTCTGGAAAGTGAAATGGTTGGTGTTACTCCTTTAATCTGAAAACTGTCAGATCTTGAAACACATCTCTCAGAACGTATAAACTTTCTGATTAATAAAACATCTATTTATTTGGCATTCCTTGGGTTTACTGGCTTAGAAGCGAGAGCTGCAGCACATTAGTCAAAAAGGTGTTTTCTTAATACTGAACTCTATGTTATCACTCGTTAAAAAACATGATACTCTTTGAGAAAATTCACCACAATCCAGGTTCCCAAAAAGTGATCCCTTTTAAAAATAAAAAAATGGGGGATGCCTGGATGGCTCAGTTGGTTGAGCGATTGCCTTCGGCTCAGGTCATGATCCTGGAGTCCCGGGATCGAGCCCCGCATCGGGCTCCCTGCTCGGCGGGAAGCCTGCTTCTCCCTCTCTCACTCCCCCTGCTTGTGTTCTCTCTCTAGCTGTGTTTCTCTCTGTGGAATAAATAAATAAAATCTTAAAAAAAATAATTCATGGGCGCCTTGGTGGTTCAGTGGGTTAAGCCTCTGCCTTCAGCTCTAATCATGATCTCAGGGTCCTGGGATCGAGTCCCACATAGGGCTCTCTGCTCAGCAGGGAGCCTGCTTCCTCCTCTCTCTGCCTGCGTCTCTGCCTACTTGTGATCTCTCTCTCTGTCAAATACATAAATAAAAATATTTTAAAAAATTAAAATTAAAATTAAAAAAATTCAATGACAGACTTCTGATTTTAAGGTGTCACAAAATACAGACATTTCTAAAAGTGCCCTCTGTACGTAGATACTAAAATAAAATTAAGGAGAATCAGAGCAGAAATACAAACTTCAGCTTCTAAGAAACTCAGAGAGAGACACTAAAAACCCACAATCGTAATCCATAAAAGACAAAATGCAGAAGAGACAAGTGATGTAGCAGAGAAAGACCTCTCAAGTGCCCACAGGCACTTGGGCGTGAATGCTGAAAACTCTAGATGACTCCAAGATCCCCACCCACAGCAAGAGTTGATTCAGTCAGCTTTTTAAGGGTCTCACTCCTAATCATTGGGAGGGGGGAGTATCACAAAATATTTGAGAAAAGCTCTTTACTTAAACATACTGGAACCAAAGCAAATCAGAAGGGAGAACTTGGGAGATTATCACAATACCAAGAACAGAAGAAAATGCTGCTACTACAAAAATTATATTCTCAAGATTAAAGAAAAAAAAACTGCATTCATGACAAATGGACTAAGTAGTATAAATCAAATGGGAGATGTAAGACCTCTTAGAAATTTAAAATATAAGAGCTGAAATAACAGAAGCTCAATTCAGTGTTTGAAAAACAAAACTAGGAAATCTCCAGAAAGTAACAAAGAAAAAAGTAAAAGAAGGGAAACAGAGAAATGGCCAAGAGCAGGCTCTAGAGCAGGCATTAAAGGAGCAATGAAATAGAACACAAATAAGAAAGGAACAGATTTTCTTAAAAAGTAATGTAAATGTATTTTCCAGCACTTACGACGTGAGTTTCCAGATGGGAAACACTAATCATAACCACAACCTAAATTAACTCTAAAACAAAATTAGAGCAATGAAAGAAGAAAGGAAAACACCTGTGAGTCACCTGTGAATCTTCCTAATTTAGAGTCTGACCATCTTCTAAATGACTCTCAGATCTGCTCCCCTTCTCCGGAGCCATCATCCCAACAAGGGCCCTCATCCTTGCAGTCCTAGAACACTCTGATTGCTTTCTAAGTAGGCTCGGGGCCTCCAGCTGGCCTCCTGGAAACCACTTTCCCCGGGATGGTCTGAATCATCTAGAAATGCAAATCCTTTCCTCTCCTCATTGCCCCGGGATAATGTACTAGTTCCTTAATGAGATTCTGATGATGTGCCTGGACTTAGTGGTTTTAGCTTTATTTCCCACCCTCTCTGAACTCCTTTTCTCTCTGCCTAGTTATACCCGCCCCCCTCTTTTTTTTTAAAAAGACTTTATTGATTTGACAGAGAGAGAGATTACAGGGAGGCAGAGAGGCAGGCAGAGAGAGAGGAGGAAGCAGGCTCCCTGCTGAGCAGAAAGCCCAATAAGGGGCTCGATCCCAGGACCCCGAGATCATGACCTGAGCCGAAGGTGGAGACTTAACCCACAGAGCCACCCAGGTGCTCCTAGTTATACCCTCTCTTAATTCTGTAGTGAGACTGGATTTCTATTAGGTCCTACATGAAATCCTCTCCTTTCCCACCCTCTCCATTTGAGCAGGCTCTCCTACCCTTCCCTTACACCAGGTCTCCCCCTGATTATCCACTTCTGTAACATTCTCTTCTCCTCTCTGCCAATAAGCTGCCTACCCCAGAAGGAACCTCTATATTTTCTCTTAGCATCTCTAGAACACAGCACCGTGCAAACTACTTAGTAGTCACTCAAAAATATTTGTGGATTTAAGAAACATACAAATGAGAAAAAGCTCATGCCGTTCATGTCCTGGAATCAAAGCCATACAATTGCCAAGTGGTGGAGGAGGGCAACTGCACAGTCTGAAAACACTTTCAGCATTCCTGCATCGTCCCGCTCAGTATCAACACGGATTCTGATGCGCTTATCCCCCGGATCGCCACATGCTCCCCAACAATTAACTGGCCACTTTCCTGGGAATTCACTGCCCTCACCTTAAATGCAACTTGACCAACACTAAGACTACGACCTTTCCCTTCAGACTGGCTCTTTCCTCAATACCCCTTTGGGGTGTCGAGTCAGAAAATGAGAAAGAGTTCAGACACAGTGCCTCAGTAGTAAGTCCGGAAAATGTCTCTCAGGTTGACCCTGCTCCACGGCTCCCCTCTAAGACAGGCTCTCTGTCCCGTCTGCTGCCTCTCCCAACCCCTCCCCATGCCTCTGGGGAACCATACTGACACACTCACTTCGTCAACGCTGAATCGCACTGAGCAGTTTTTATACTAAGGAGTTTATGATGCTTTGTGGCTCATGTGTTGCTTCCTCTGCGTGACTTCAAAATCCTTCCAGAATCTCACCTCGACTGCCTTCTCTTGGTTACCTACTCTGTCATATAATGTAAAATAAAATGTCACAAGCAACTTCACGCTGGTATTGAGCAAAGGCAATTTCCAACGTGCTTTGTTTGTCACATTTAGTTTTGAATAAGTGTTTTCTATTTTAGACACTGAAATTCAGTTCCTTCGGGTCTTCTAAACGTATCAGAAGTTAAGGATGAAAAATGTGACCACGCTTTCCTACGTTCAGCTTGAGTCTCTATTTCTGTTCAGTGAGTTTTTTTTTTTTTTTTAAGTCTATAGCATCTCTCTTGACTGAGAATTATTTTTGCTTTTGGCTTCCTCTTCCCAAAGTAAGTAGTAGAAGTGAGCATTTTCTTTTCCCAGTAAAAATGACAAAATGAAATGAGAATCAAAATGTCTTAAAATCTTACAACTTAAGTTGTAGTACTCTTTTTAAAAAAATGCACTTACTTTGCATTTTTCTGATTTATTTGCCACTCATGACCTCATTTTATATCCTCTGTTGCCGAAGAATAGCACCTAAATCTTTAATTAAGTCATTGCTGCAGCTATAACAACAAGCGAGAAGTGGGAAATACTGAAACATTTACTCAAGTAAACACCTAAGTTTTTATTTTATTTTCAGAAATGTAAATGAAAGCTCTTTTCTAGAAAGAGAGAAAAGACTGTGTGATAGATATGGAATTTAACTAACATGATAGCTGAAACACTGGAGACCAAGACTCTAATTTTGTTTTTGCAATCAGAATAATACTTCCTCTTACATTTAATTTTTTATCCCCTATGAGAAAACTTGTTCAGCAAAATAAAAGATTATCTGGAAGGAGACTGTGGTTGGAGATAAGTTAATAGTCAAAATGACAACGTCACTGTTTTCTGGAGTTAGCTAACGCATGCATAAAACCCTTCATCGAGACAGGAACACTTGTCTAGTTAAACATATACCTTAATACATTTCTGACAAGTATTCAAGAACATGGGCACTTGAATGCCAGGTATTGGTTTTTAACAAAATCATTCTAAGATCCCAGTAAGAAAAAGACTGAGTTTTTATCCATTTTTTCTATGATACTGACAACAATCTTACATATGTGAGCCTTAGGCAAACTTGAGATTTAAAAACAACATGGAATTCCTGGGGATCACCTTTAGCTCCAAAATCAAGATGGCTCCTAAGCCCTCCACTCAAAAACATAAAGCTTGCTCTTAGTTTAGACAAGATAAGTAACAAGTCCAGAATAGATTGGATTTCTAGTCTGTTTTAGACCTTATCATTAGTAAGAGTACTTTCTAGAGTATTTATTATATTAAATAGTGTATAACACGCATATTGATAGTATGCACGAAATAGCTTAAAAGCAGGAAATAAAAATGAATGCGTTTTTGGACCCTTAGCCAGCGATTACCAACCACAATCCCCATACCATAAAGATGATCTGGGATAACTGAGCTAAAACAAAGACATAAACTTCTAGATAAACTAAAGCATCAAAATATTAACTTTATAATTTTTTAAAAAGATTTTATTTATTTATTTGACAGAGAGAGAGATCACAAATAGGCAGAGAGGCAGGCAGAGGGAGAGGGAGAAGCAGGCTCCCCGCCGAGCAGAGAGCCCGATGTGGGACTTGATCCCAGGACCCTGAGATCATGACCCGAGCCGAAGGCAGAGGCTTAACCTTAACCCTCTGACCCTCCCAGGCATCCCTATAATTTTTTAAAAGTAAAAAAATTCAAAGTAGTAACGGAAAGAAGCAAAGACTTCTTTGAGAAGAGAGTTGAATAAGGCCTAAAAAGAGCTGCATTTTTGGAATGAAAAATGTTTCAAAAGCATGCAAAACCTTATACCACAATTTAATAGAACTGATGTAACGAACAATTACTGAGGATTCCCAGGACTTTCCTGTTACTGCTCTTCGGTAGGAGGCATGCACAGATGATGAGATAGACTGCGTATAAGGATTGTGTCAGAAAAAAAATTAAAATACAAATAACTTTCTTTCTATTAACTTTCATTTCCTTAGGAAAATACATACTAAAGATTTATTTATGAATGACTTCTTTCTTTCTTTCTTTCTTTCTTTCTTTCTTTCTTTCTTTCTTTCCCTTTCTTTCTCTCTCTCCTTCCTTCCTTCCTTCCTTCCTTCCTTCCTTTCTTTCTTTCTCTCTCTCTCTCTCTCTCTCTCTCTCTCTCTTTCTTTCTTTCTTTCTGATTTCATTTATTCATTTGACAGAGAGAGCACTGGGGAGAAGCATGCAGAGAGAGAAGGAGAAGCAGGCTCTCTACTGAGTAGGGAGCTTGATGCCGGGCTGGATTCCAGGACTCTAGGATCATGACTTGAGCCAAAGGCACTTTGACTGAGCCACCCAGGTGCCCCATGAAGGACAGTTTTCTGAGAACATATATGAACTACATCCGTGTTGATTAGCACATAATAATCAAATCTTTTTGGAGTTTTTCTCCCTCTTATTATCAACTGTAAAACTAATACTTTAAAGAAATAAAAACTAGAGTTCATATTTGTATCTTTTTTGCACAGAATCTGTCACTGCTTTAATAAGTTTCTCTGAGTTACTGAGTTGCTTACTGAATGTATGTAAATTGCAAAAACCTAGATTTATTCTATATTGAACCATAGTAGGACTATCTTTTTTTAAACTTAAAAAAAAAAAAAAAACCTCTGAGGACATAGGCAGTATTTATAAAGTACAGCCGTCAAATCGGAATTCTTTTTTTTTTTCTTAAGATTTTATTTATTTGACAGAGAGAGAGAGCCTGATGCGGGCCTGGTTCCCAGGACCCTGAGATCATGACCTGAGCCGAAGGCAGAGGCTTAACCCACTGAACCACCTAGATGCTCGGGAATTCTTATATAGACAAAAATGTCTATACCTTTGGGAGCAGAGGATGGTAATGGGGTCTCGTGTGTACTGTGGTGGGAGTAAAAAATAAGCTCCCTCTGGAAGCACAACTTGGAAATAGTTACAAACATTTTCAATGTTCCCACCCTTTGACTTAACAATTCTATTTCTGGTACTCTTCTCAGTTGATGTTCTCTTACACATGGAAGCAAAGACTATGTACAAGGATGCTCATGACCACACTGTTTATACAGCAAAAATATGGGGACAAAGGAAAGGTTCATTACTGGGGAATGGCTTGCATAAAATTCATAAAACAATGATTCAAAGGGTTTGATCGATATGGACTACCTATGGAAGTATGTAGGTACCATTAAATTAGAGAAGCAAGGTGAACGTAAAGGCGCTCCCATTTATAGGTACGTCTCTAAAGTAAATGAATGTAGATTTCAAAGGCATGTTTGTCCATTCATATTCCTACACAGATTTACATTTGTCTAGGAGAATGAGATTAAGCAGCATAGCTCAAGATCTCAGTTTGCTAACCGACCCAAAACCTAACAGCTTCACAAGATGCTAGACAACAGAGACATAGTATTGATAAGTATTGATTGAAAGATGTGAAAGAGGAAGTGCCAAGAGAACAAACCTGGACAGACTGGTAGGCAGGCTACTCATGAATGGTCTCATCAAAAATACCAAAAGATTTAGGTGTTAAAATGATGAGTCACAAAAGAATATTGAACTGATGAACATGAAACAGAATGTTATGGCGATTAGCTCCATATGTTGAAAGATCACTCTCCCAGGAGCAGAAAGAATGGATTTCAGGGAAGACCAACCTAGGATGATCAATAAACTGGCAACTTCAATATCTCACAGAGAGGCGACAAGGGCCTGAACTCCAGCGCTGGCTGCGAGGGCAGAAGGGATGGAATGAATGAAGAAAAAATTAAAGGGGAAGCTTAATGAAACTTGGTGACTGGTTACATGGGAGGAGAAAGCGTGATATGTCACACATTGTTCTTAAAGGTGTATAAATAAAATAACACAGAATAGTAACTAGTAAGTATTAGTTAAGCCCTCAAAATATCTATGTAAGGTAGGTTCTAATACAATCGTCCTCCTGTACAGATGATTAAACAGTAGAATTTTAGGCTTAAATAACTTGTCCACAGGCATGCAGTCTGTGGAAGTTGGTCCCGAATTAGCCAGGGAGGCAGACCCCTGCCACTGTGTGCACCTTTCCCAGTGGGCTCTGCCCTCATGCTCCCCCGAGGACTCTGAGCTACTCAGAAGATCTCAGGACTCCCCTGTGGCTGAATGGTTGGAAGAGCCATCTCCAATCTGATGCTGGAAATGCAGAAGTTGGACTCAATGGACAGACCAGGAGGCCAATTTCAAGAGTTTAAATTTAAAGTGTCTGTGACGCATCCAAGTTGAGACATTTAGCAGGAGCTTAGAGAAGAGAACAGGGCTCCAGATATGAACTTCAAACCTCGTTGGCAAACATATGGTATATGAAGACACAGACATAGAAGTGGTTTCCCAGGAAAACAAATCCCAGGACTTTCGGCTGGTGTGGAATGCCATGTATAGGCTTCTCCAGTATAAGTCTTTTAAATATGTGCATATCAAATAAACAGACATTGGCTGGGAGGAGGAAGACATGGCCGTTTTTCCCTAAAGTAAATCTGAGGATACACAGTTAAGATGAAAAACACCCCCTCAGCAGCCTTGGGATGTTTCCCCTCTTGTCTTTCCCACCCACCAAACACAAAACCACAAAGAAAACCAACTAACCAAACCAAAGTACCGCTTCCGGGCCCACCCTGCTGTTGTCAAGGAAACCACAACTTCCACTGGGCGTCTTCCAAGCATTGAAGGTGTTGTCCTATTTCCGCACATTGATCTGACCGTTACTGAGACTGAAGTCACAGGACAAGGAACCCAAACAGAACTCGATTGTTAATCAGGCGGGGTCTGGGATGAATAAAGAATAGTCAGGACCGCAAAACACACCTTGCAACAATCAAGAATTATTTCGACAAGCCTTTCAGTACTAATAAATAAATGGTCAATGTTGCAAGAACCATAGTTCCTTAGAGGAAGGAGCTTTTACTACGTTCTGGCAGGTGATCTGTGACAGGACAAGTTCACCCAGATCACATTCATCCGCTGCAAGTCCTGCTCTTACAACAAAAAAGTTCTACCGTGTGACTGCTAACGCTCCTGGCTATGAACCTCTGCGAGATTCTACTGATGACTTTATCTCAACAGAAACTATTGTACCTTGTAGAATATTATTTCCTGCGAGTATTCACAAAAAGGATTCTGTTTTCCTTCATAAGCTACAGATGTCTAACACTTGGAGAAATTACAATATGATCACACATTTGATCTTAAGGTAAATAGCAAGTGTATGAAGTGGATGAAGCAAGTGTACCGGACATTCATTCAAAAGGTTGGCAAGTGCTTTTATTTTTGTTGGTAATGTATTATTTTACTTTTTCTGTCAATATTAAACATTCTAATTATGAGCCTTTAATTTTGAAAAGTGGAGTTTCCAAGATAAATTAATGAGTTGAAGGGAACAGCCTGCCTAAAAGAACAGAACAAGCAATTTTATTTTTCTGAATATTGAGACAAAAATATGAGAACATTACAAATGATTGATAATGAGTATTAATCATTTTCCCTGTAGTTTGGGCAATTTTCACTGCTAGAAGAACATCTCGAACTCCACTGGAAACATTAAATTTGCTTTGTGAGTTGAAGAAAAAGCTACACTTAGCAAGTTTGTTCCAAGTGTTTAAATGCTGATTTCAGGAATAATTAGCGTGATGACTTTCTGAGGATCAGGACGTTGGCCAATATTTTTCCCTCTGGAAAAGCAGCCTGTCCCATCTTCAAACAACTCCAAATGGTACAAAGGTTGTGTTCGTCTGGAACTGAACTCTGGTTTCCAGTAATTTCTGGGAGTTGTTCCTGGTCCGACATCTGGAAGGGCAAAGACTTGGTCCACGATTTCTATAAAACACACCATTTTGGCTGTTCCCACAGATTTCCTACGTGTTAACGCTTTTTAAGTGATACTTCTTGTTGATTTCCCAGTTTACAACGTGACATCCAAAACCCAATGAAAACTATATTTCTGACATATTCAATCAATTTAGGTAGAGAGGGAGTTTGTCTTCTTTTCTCTATTACCTACTGGTTTATACCGAACACCGTGTTTTTGTTAAACCAGTTCTCCTTGTCTTGTATTTGCGGAGATTGCTCTGAAACGTTGGCACAATCTCTAAATTTGCCTTATTTCAGACCGTTGGTCACGCTGATGCAAACGTTTCTTGTAAGCTCTGTAGTTTGTAGCTCCCTTCAGACTAGTATTTTTCCTTCAAAAACATTCTCTAGAAAAGAACTTCAAGCAGCTATCAACTCACAGGCGTGCAATATGAACAAGTCTTCATGTCTGCATCTTCACCTAAAAGGCTGTCAGAAGCTTTAATTTGTTAAGTGTCTCTTTGACAACAAGAAAGACGCCTTAGAAGGTAAACAATCTTTAGCACCGACTGGATAAACTAATTGTGGATTCTCACAATGACCCCTTGCTTCTTAGGTAACCACAAATCAATTTCTCAATGTGAGAAACCAACCTTGGACCGTTATTACGCTACTTGTTCCCTAAATCCATGTTGGGATTTCAGAAAAATGTTCCACCTGTAATTTCTTGGCAAGTGCATGCTAATCCCTGGTTTCAGGGTAAATATCAAGGCGGATTTTACTAGCACTGACTTCACTTGCTCTTTTCAACCAACATTACAATTAGAGCTGGTTCTCTGTTTTCAGGGAAGTCATCTCTTCATGAAGAATTTGCTATCTCTTCCTCAACACACCAGATGAAAACCAGCCAGCAAAGACCCATCAGGGGAGTGCTGGCCTGTGGACCCTCACTACCCACACTCGGGGCAGGGTTCAGCTCTGCCTCACCAAAAACTCCAGATGCCCCGTCTACACAGCTTCTGATTCACTTGAAGAGAGCTCAGTCAAAGAATACTATGTCTGTGAACCCCGGAGTCTACTGAAGACCTTTAAAACCTCCACTCTGATTTCAGGACACTTAAATAATCTTTCTTCACTTGTGCGTGAATTTCATCTTCCAGTCGTCAGTCTTTCACAGCTCTGTTGCTTTTCTTGGGAATTGGAGAAAAGGTTATAGTATCAGCCTCTGAGTGAGTTCCCGATTTCACCTTCCCAATTATTTGTCTACTTTGTCCTCGGAGAAATCTTTTAAATGCAAGTCGAACTAAAGCCTCTTCGGCTTAAAAATCTACCAGGGACTCTTGATTGTTCCTTTCCCCTTCCACCAGATTATGAGAGATGACCGTCTATCCGTTCCTCTGGCCCATAAACCTACTAGAGTACTTGTACGAGTGTAGGCCTAAGCAAATATCTGTCTGATAGAATAAATGCCCAATAACTGAATTATGAACATATACACATTATATTTTTCCTTGGTCCTTTGTTTATCCTTACTTTTTCCCCTAAGTTTTTGTTTTAAATTTGATTTATGAGAGACCATATGTATGAATATATGAGAGCCTGTTAGGATTCAGCAGAGGCAATTTCAGATTTGCATATCTGAGGTCAAATGTGCATATTTGGCCTTGTAGTTATCTTTCTGGCTAGCAGATTAAATTAGTATCTGTCCTTTATTTCTTGTATGGGTTTTTGTTTGTTTTTCCCTACCAGTGGGAAAGATATAAGTGGCTTTAAAAAGGATACATTTTTATGACTGTCACAACACTTTGACAAATGTTTTCCAGTAATTCCTATTATTTTTATAATCTATAATTATCTTATATTTTTAAGCAAACGTTTGTTTTATAATGTCTATCATTTTAAAACACTTTGCTTTTTGATCATGAAAAACTTTAAACCCATTCTAACTTTTCCTCCCTCAAGGCTCCCTAGGCTTACCTAAATTCAGCAGAGGCAATTTCAGATTTGCATATCTGAGGTCAAATGTGCATATTTGGCCTTGTAGTTATCTTTCTGGCTAGCAGATTAAATTAGTACCTTTCTACAAAAAACAAACAAACAAAAACTCTGTTTTAAAGAGTATCAGGACATCTCTACATATTCAGAGACAAATTTCTGGAAAAGTCCTAAATTCCAAGAAAGTACCCTTACGCCAGGTAAAAACATGGCATTAAGACTTAACTATCAGTTAATAAGAGCACTGCATTTCCTCGCCACATATATGCACTGACTCATGGTATGTCATGTATGAGCTCAGCGTGCCCGCATATGTGTGAGCGAAGGTGCAAAAAATATGCACGTCGTCTCATGGAGCAGTGGCCGGGTTTCCCTGAAGTCGGTTCACTTTCCAGTAGTTTGTGTGACTTCTACAGAAATCATTATTCACTGCAGATGAGCTAAAACAAAATATATTGACCCAGGATAGTCATGCCAAAATAGGTCCTGGCAATAGCTCAGGGTACATTCTTCAATACCACATAGACCATTTCTACACTACCTTGTTAACCTGGATGAATCAAGTTGCTTACTTTAATCTGCTTAAATGATCCGTTTATTGACACAGAATGGATTTGCCGAAACAACGGAATCAACCGTAAAGAGGACTATTGCAATTCATTCCATCCTGCCAGAATCTGTCCAATTAAATGTTGAAATTGTTAGTGGTTTCTTTAAAAACGTGGAAGCAGTCTGATAACACAGGACTTGTTTTTCATGTTCTCAAATTATTTATGACACTAACAAGTACCATATAGTTTGAAAAGCATAGTGTGCATATTATACTATAAAATGGGCTAATAGAATACAATGTAAAGAAAAAATAAAAATCCAATATACAGATAGCATAATGTAATACAATGACCTGATTATGGAATGCATCGTGAGTTACCTTTTCAAAGTGTTTCTATTTTCCAAGTTCTTTCGCATCTATTTCTTAACTAACCTTCTAGACAATCCTGTGAGGCATATTTTATAATCCTGATTTGACCAAAGAAAAGGAATAAATGAAAAATAATGACTTGCTCAAAATTGGCTGGTTAGTTTCAGAGCTGAGAGGAGAAAACAAGTTAATTTCTGCCCTTTGACTTCTAATATTTTACCTTATAGTATCTAATAGTTTTTAAGAAAATATTCCTACTTCTCATCAAATCATTTAACTAGCAGCAAGTCATCAGAAGAGGAGAACACACAAATTTTAGACAATTAAAAAAAATTGTGGTAATAGAAAAGTGCAAGGCTGACAAGCTAAGAAGCAGGAAGCAGAAGGTTGAGATTTGAACCTTATCTAAGTATTGCATCATCTGGAAAAATTAGCAGAAGGCATTGCTTAACAACACACCTAAAGTGAAGTTTAATCTAGGTTAACCCTGCTTTCACAACAAAAACACTTTCGTCAGATAAACGAGATTGTCCAAGCAGGAATGAGCCCAAAAGGCATTCCCGGACTGTGAGAATACTGCCAAACACATGCATTAGGGCTTTTGTTAATTATTAACATTTCCCACGTGCAAGGCACTGAGTTAAGTAATTCACATGCATTATTTCAATTAATTCTCAGGACAACTCTCTCTTCGGCTATTTTGCAAAAATAACAACTGAGACTTGACAAGTAACTAGCCTATTCTTAGCAAGTGAAGCCGTCTGTATTTGGACTCATGGATGTTATCTCAGACCACATCCAAAGGACCTAGTAATGGAACAGGTATTGTAATGATCATCGTATTATATCATATTACATTTATGCATTGACCATAGATACGGCCCGGGCTCTGCAGACCTGCAGCCAGGATATGGGGAAGGAACAAACAGGCCATCTGTGCTCTTCAGCATGGAGCTCTGTCCTAGCGAGAGCCCCGCTTGGTCCTGAATGTGACCACACTGGGCAGATCTTGCCCCGGAACACCTGCTCTGTGGGACACCCACACCGATAGTCTTCACCACCACAGAGGGCCACGCCAGAGAGCTGGGGCTGGACGGAGTGGGAGTCACAGCCTTGGTGACGGTCTTAATGCCAAGCTGCTAATAAATACTTGCCTTTGGAGAGCAATCTGATCCCACTGTAATAGTCTACCTGATAACAAAGTTGCAGGAAAGGAGATTGCTAGCTCTTGCCTGTCTCTAAATACCAGAAGCTACGAAACTATCAGACGGGAAGTCCGACAATGTCTTAGGTTCACTGTCCACAGCTCTGTGGGCCACTTGCTTCCCGCACCTTAGGAGGCCAACCGTAAGAGCAGAGGTATGAAATGCTGCCTTCTGTTCAACATGAACCTCTGTCAAACTACACTTGTGCGAGAGAGACCATTTTATTAAACGAACGCAGTATGAATGAGATGGCCATGTCCAGACTATTTTATAATGGGTAATAATGGGTAATAGCCTAATAGGCTGTCATTCACATAGTGAACACATTCTTTCCTATTATCAGGCCTTTGGTTTTTACTTAATCAAGTAATTACTTAATCAAATGTCAGCGGGTGTCCTAGATGTGGTAACAGATGAGGCTTGTGAATGATTCCAGGATGATGAAACATGATGATGGCCATACTTTTTAAAATTTTCCCTGACCTGAGCCACCAGACCTCAAATGCATCTCACTGTAGGGATCATTTCAGTTTCTCTTCATTCTGCGTCTTGGGGTTTGCAATACCGGCATTCAAATGGCTGATAATGCCTTCTTACGTACTTGGCAATTGACCTCAACAGCCGGTGGATATCAAGGGTGTGTTAATCGATGATGTGTGACTGGTGACTGTGCAGGTAAACACTGATGTCCCTGCTCTTCCCTCTTGAGAGTCTGGCTTCCTCCATCCAGCTACAGGTCACCCTTCAGAGCTGACTCTAATGTGACTTTCTCTTTCCTAAATCCCTTGTCTCTCTAAACCCTTGCTCCCCTGACATGGACGCAGAGGCGCACGTATGCACACACACGCGCACACAAACACTCACAGACACTTGCCCATTTTGGCTCAGATCTCACTGCTCTGTTTTCTTGTAATTTTCCTCCTTAGACTTGTCACACTCTACCTCCACTGCTGGGAATAATTTTGGTGCTTAAAACAAGCTTTTCTTGAAGTCTATTCCACTTGTTTTAATATAATTATCTAATTTAGTTCAACCTAAATGCAAGAGTCCCACCTGGTATCAGAAGCCCTCACATAATGCATTTTCCTCTGTCAATTAGTTACATTGGCTACTTTGACGGGATGGTTTTGACAGCCTCCAGTTTCTCTGCTCTCTTCTCTAGCGTCAGGGATACACTAGTGTTTGGAGGAACAAAATGCATTTCTAAATGAACAGCATAACGCCTCATAAGTATTTTTGCCCATGTTCTAGGGACACAATTTTCTCATCCTACTTTTTGAAATATTTTATTTATTTATTTGAGGGAGAGAGTGCAGTGTGAGAGATAGAGAGAGAGCACAAGCAGGGAGAGCAGCAGCAGAGGGAGTAAGAAAAGCAGATTCTCGGGGCACCTGGGTGGCTCAGTTGGTTGGGCGACTGCCTTCGGCTCGGGTCATGATCCTGGAGACCCGGGATCGAGTCCCACGTCGGGCTCTCTGCTCGGCGGGAAGCCTGCTTCTCCCTCTCTCACTCCCCCTGCTTGTGTTCCCTCTCTGGCTGTGTTTCTCTCTGTCAAATAAATAAAAATCTTTAAAAAAAAAAAAAAAAAAAAAAAAAAAAAGAAAAGCAGATTCTCACTGAGCAGAGAGCCTGATGCGGGGCTCGATCCCAGGACCGTGGAATCATGACCTGAGCCGAAGGCACAGGCTTAACCACTTGACCCACCCAGGCGCCCCCCTCATCTAATTTTTTAAAAATATTTTATTTATTTATTTGACAGAGAGAGATCACAAATTGGCAGACAACAAGCAGAGAGAGAGGAGGAAGCAAGCTTCCCGCTGAGCAGAGAACCCAATGCGGAACTTGATTCCAGGACCCTGAGATCATGACCTGAGCTGAAGGCACAGGCTTAACCCTCTGAGCCACCCAGGCACCCCTCATGTGATTTTTTTTAAAAGAAAGAAATAGAAGGATAAACTTGCAATCCGAAGTCTAAGCCCTTATATTCACAGGAAGAAAGAAATGAGACAACACATCCGTTTCTGGGCTCATCCACATTGGTTGTCTAAAGCATCAGAAATTTACCTCTCCCACAGAATCTCAAGCAAACTCAGTTCACTGAAGAACAAAAAGTTCCAGAACAAATAAATACTCTGAGCTAATATGTCTACAGAAATATCATTAACTAGGTTTTAGATTAGATATGCAATTTAGAGTCAGACATTATAACATTTATAAATGAAGAAGAGCTTCTCAGTGAAGCTGCATCATCAGGATCATGAGATACTTCATGTTCAAGACCATAACCATAAAGTGATTACATTTCTATAAAATATTGTTTTAAGCATAAAAATTAAATAAGCCTTATGGAATTTTGAATAGTGTAATGTAAGAATGAAATCTCAGTGGACATTAAACTTTACTTTGATATAAGAGACTGAATTTTCAGTGCAAGTAAGTCTGCAACACTTTGGAAATCCATGTACCGATTTAATAATCAAATGGTGTGGAAATAATCAAACTAGCATTGCTCCCTAGTAAATCCAATCTGATGTTGCGTATCCAGGAAACATCATGTCCTGACCTAGGCAACTGTTTCTCAACAAACCTAATTTTCTACTTAGCAGCTACTCTCTGAAGAAAATATGACTTGACTCTTTAATTTACTTTTTGAGAGAAAGAAATTGTCCCCATGAGGTTTATCGCCTAACTACACCTTTTGAAATTTTATTTCACTTCTTCTGCCTTCCACTTCAGGCCTCTCACGAACCGGAGGTGTTGCCCCCAAATCCATATGTGGAAACCCTGACCCCCAGTGTGTTGGTGTTAGGGGATGGGACTTTGGAGAGGTGATTAGGGTTGGATGGGGTCATGACAGTGGGGGCCTCATGAATGGAGCTAGTGTTTTTCTAAGAAGAGACCAGGGTGTGTGGTGTCCCTCCTCCTCCCGTCCCCGGCCAGGCCATGTGAGGACACCGCAAAGATGCAGCCATTGGTAAACTCCCCAGGACCTGACCATGTGGCACCCTGATCTTGGATTTCCCACCTTCAGAGATGTGGGAAATAAGTGTCTGTTGTTGAAGCCCCCCAGCCTGTAGCCTTTTATTAAAATAGCCTGAGCTGACTAAGGCAAGGTTCTAAGTCTTGGAGAAGTGAAGTTGGGGAATGAGACATTTGAATTTTGCTTACAAGGCATCTTTGGTTCTAGAGAACTCAGAAGAAGCAGCTCAGTGGGAAAGAATCCCTCCCAACATGGCCTCCCAGCTCAGGTTTCTGAAGGGATGGGTGAAAGGAGATTGAAGTCATGCGCTGATTAGCCACACTGACCAAATCACTTCAAGACAGTGCCCTTGTCAAAACTCTAGGATCTCTAACTAGAATATGCATTATGGTACCAACCCAGGAGATTTTCAACCGCCAGAAGTAAGAGGAGCTAACTGGTTATTCTAACTCTGATGGTGAGTCATTTGAGACTTTGTTTACTACGTGTTGAAAGGGAAAAGACTTTGACAAATATATTGATACCTGATATTTAGTATCTGTAATAGCAGTAATATTTCAATTTTTATCTACATCATTGAGATGATGACAAGAGATGAAATTGTAGGGGATAAAACCCTGAATCACACTTATACTCTTTTGATTCTCAACTGGGGTGAAAAATTCATCAAGGTAACTATGAGAGGAAGTGTTTATATATGTGAGCCCAAATGAGAAAGCAGCGAATAAAAGGCACTGCATATTCTGGGGTTTAAGTAGCCTTTTCCCTTGGCTGATCCAGAATTATAGCATGAGGCTTTTTCGTAGACACAAGTCCTGTGCAATTTTTCAAGCAGCGGGCCTGTGTCTCCATGGTTACATACAGATACTGAAATAAATGTGTTTCCAGCAATAATTGTTTCATATTTGTGTACAAACAGCTGAACTGGATCTTTCCATTTCAAATGTGATAAAGTCTAAATTCAAATTCTGTCATGAAGAACATCACAGAATGGCCCAAACAAGAATAAAAATAAACATCTATGCTAACAAAATTCTCTTAAATACATGAACACGTTCCTACCAACTTATCCTTTGGCACCCCATCTTTTTCTACTTCTACACTGTCCTTTCTCTAAATTACATAGTGAATCATTTTAATGGCTGACGACTGGTCTCGTGAAATACAGAAATGTAAGATGGTCCCAAACTTACAGAAAATATGCAATGATTGCAGTGATAGAGAATAAGGTGGTAAGAGAACTAGAGAAAAAAGTAAAATACTAATAATTTCAAATATTCACTTTTTCTAAAGTGTTTCAAATTACAAACACAGTGGTAATGCCAATCTGGAAACTTCAGTTTTACAATACTGAACATCTGCCTATCATTACTTTTTTAAAAAAATTTAATTTAAACTCAACTAGCCAACACATAGTACATCATTAGTTTTTGATGTAATGTTCAATGATTCATTAGTTGTGTATAACACCAGTGTGTGCATATTGATTTCAATTTTTGCCATCATTTAGAGAAATTTCAGACCTAACTTCTTTCTGATACCTTTCTCAGTAATATATTTTGAAGATTGTAGAACAAGTGTTCAATTATTTTTGAACTGAAAAACAATTTCTTCATAAGTCATAAAAATGATATAACTATAAAGGCAAAGTTCTCATGGTGTGTGCATATTATCATATCTCCCCCCAGATGACATGAATCAGAGAGCAAGCTCTAAGTCAATACCTCAATTCACGATTACAGCTATTGAATCCCAGAAAAATCAAGTATTGTAGAGGTCTACATGGTGAACAAGCAGCAAAGTCAGTCCTAAACACCTGTTTTCCTGATGGTTATCCTGGGATCTTTCTCTAAACTTAGATAATTATTCATTAGAACATGAAGCAATTTTTCTGTAATATATTTTCAATTCATCATTAGAGGAAATTATTATGCATATGCTAAGGATTCATAAAGAGTTAGACACTAAGAAAAGAAAATTGAAATTCTCATGAATATTTTCTTAAACCATTTCCTTTTTCCTTGAATATTAACCCATGAGAGGAAGAGCACCTTTCAAAGGACATCAAAATAGCCTATTAAAAAACAAAGGCAAAACTCACCAAGTATCCTGTTTCTGTTCTCTATTTCAAAAGAAAACGACAGGGGCACCTGGGTGGCTCAGTTGGTTAAGCAACTGCCTTTGGCTCAGGTTATGATCCCAGAGTTCCGGGACTGAGTCCTGCATTGGGGTCCCAGCTCCACTAGGAGTATGCTTCTCCCTCTGACCTTCTCCCTTCTCATGCTCTCTCTCAGTCTCTCTCTCTCTCAAATAAATAAATGAAAATCTTTAATTAAAAAAAAAGGATATTACATGTAAACTATTTCTTTTCCAGAGAAAATTGCCAGTAAATTTAAGCTAAATATCAATAAAAGAGGGATGCCTGGGTGGCTTGGAGGGTTAAACCTCTGCCTTTGGCTCAGGTCATGATCTCAGGGTCCTGGGATCGAGGTCCACATCAGGCTCTCTGCTCAGCGGGGAGCCTGCTTGCCCCTCTTTCTCTGCCTGCTGCTCTGCCTATTTGTGATCTCTCTGACAAATAAATAAACAAAATCTTTTAAAAAAATCAGTAAAAGAGCCATTTCTAGATATGGATATTATTGCTTAGTTCCTGGAATTGTCCCTTTGCAAATAATCATATTGTATATATAAGACAATCTGCTTTTGAATACATAGATTTTGTTAAAATAACAATAAACAACCTACTTTTGAAAACATGTATTTATTGGTTCCCCAACAACTCTGGAATGAGCCTTTCCACCCCATCTTGATTGCCCACTTTGCAGAAGAGACAAAAAACACATTTAACCACAGTGCCACCTGGCATACAAATAGAGAATTTAAACAAGGAAGAGAATTAAATCAAAACTGTTTAAACATTGGAAAAAACATCTGTAGAGAAGCAGTAGGACTGGAGAAACATAACCAGAGAGTATCCTTATCACCTCCTGTGACAGATGTTCTTCCTCAAGGCTACACAGAGGAGCAAAGCTCTTTCATCACTAGAGATGTGACTCCAGACTGTCAGAATATAGGTTGTAGCCCTTCCATTCATGGTCACACTGAAGAACAGGGAAGACATGAGCATATTTCTACAGAAACTCACTGCTGAAACTGACTTCCTATCAGCATTCAAAACTGATTTTAAAACAATAAAAGAATAAGGTACTTCTATAACTAATAAAAATTCTAAATAAATTGTGAAAAAATTAAAGTAGTTTCATTACTCATGGTAATTACAGCAAGATGCCACAATCACCAAATTAGCAAACACTGAACCATGGCTCCTAAGGGACACAAAGGGTTGGGTTCCTGAGAGCTTTCGGTCACATTTTCACAAACCAATGAGTACGTCACCTTGTTCATTTGTGTTTCTGTTTAAAGAGACCTTATTTAATATATAATGGTGACTCATTAACATTGCACTCAACCAACAGACTATAATTTGTGTCAGAATAAAGCTCATCTAATAGATGTATTTTCTCTGTGAGGTATCTCACAGCTTCCTTGCCCTGAAGGACACTAGGCATCACTTCAGCATGACTCTTGGGGGCCATTTTAAATGGTGAAATCACCAAAAAAAAAAAAAAAAAAAAAGCATTTAAAAAAACAAAAAATATGGCACTACTCAGATTGGGAAAACAGTACTTGTTTGCAGTATTAGAGCTAAAGCAAAGGCAGAGTGTTGCTTGTGTGACCTCTGCTGAGGACACCTGTATGGCAACACAAACTTTTTTGCTGCTCTCGAACACGTCCCTAAATAATCATGAAAACACCCGAGTATTGGTTTGGGTGTTACAAATACCTTTTGGTGAGTAGATAAATTCCTAAATCTACAATCCACAAATAGTTAAGACTGATGGAACCTGAAGAAAGAACATCAAATATTCCAATACTTGGGGTATTCTAAAGGTCTGCTCCATAAAATGTTTATTAGTATACAGTGTGTTAAAATGTAGAGCAAGAAAGGGGCGCCTGGGTGGCTCAGTCGTTAAGCGTCTGCCTTCGGCTCATGTCATGATCCCAGGACGCTGGGATCAAGCCCTGCACTGGGCTCCCTGCTCGGCGGGAAGCCTGCTTCTCCCTCTCTCACTCCCCCTGCTTCTGTTCCCTCTCTATCTGTGTTTATCTCTGTCAGATAAAGAAATAAAGTATTTTTTAGAAAATGTGGAGCAAGAAAAAGTCACAATGAGGGTGATCAGCTGTCCTCCTTTCCCTTCCTGAGAGGACAGTAAATGTATCCAGTCTGTAGGAGGGATTGTTTCTGTTGGTTGGTCTGGGCTGTATTTTCCCTGCTATTCAAGAACCTATTTTGATTTGCAAGTTTCAGAATTCCTCACTGATGAATAATTCAGGGAAAAAGGATGTATCTTTATTTTTGTATATTTATTTTCTTTTGAGTTTCCCTTAAATAAAGGGAATGTATTCTGTTCATTCATGTCACTGTTTCATTCATGAAGTTATGTTTAGAAGTTAAGAAATGCCTCAGCAAATTTTAAAGTCCTTATTGTAAAGGAAACCAAACACTAATTAAATATTCTTGTTACATTTTAATTAATGTGATGCCTGATCAAACTCAAGTAAATCACTTTTCAACAAGCCTTTAGATAATGTAGCATTAATATTCTCAGATTTGCATACAGGGATGTCATTATTACCTGGGAGATCTTCTCAAAACAGAAACCCCAAAATGTGTGTATTTTGAAAAATGTTTCCCTGGTGAATCTGATCACCTGATTTGATCACACTGGTGGCCCAAAGCACCAAAAACCAAGGCTCAACTCAACTGGACCTTCACTTTCCAATTCAGAATCTTTTCCAATGCTTCCTTCATAAGCATCCTTCCAAAGGAGCTCTGTTTCTCTAGAATATTGCTTTACGTCTCCCTTGATTTACGCATTCTTCCAGAAGTCTCTGTCACCCCCTTTGTGACAGATGTTGAGACTTCAGCAAGGGTAAGATTATGCTTTACCCTTGAAAAATGAAAGCAGGAATAAAATGTATTTGAAATTTACAATTCCTAATAGAAATGGAGGAGCCTTTTTTTACCTTTAGGGATATGTGGGTTTTTTTTTGTTTGCTTGGTTTTTGTTTGTTGTTATATTTTTTTAAGATTTTATTTATTTAACAGAGAGAAACACAGCCAGAGAGGGAGAAGGAAGCTTCCCGCCAAGCAGGGAGCCCCATGCGGGACTCGATGCGGGACTCGATTCCCGGTCTCTAGGATCATAATCTGAGCCGAAGGCAGTCGCTCAACCAACTGAGCCACCCAGGCGCCCCTGTTGTTATTGTTTTTTTAACTTGTTGAATGGCTCTTTACACAAATTGAAAGCAATCACTTCCTTCTTTTTTGGAGGGGAGGTGTAAATCATGAAGTCACCTGAATACGCGGCTGGGGAACACAATGCTGGGCATGTTTACTAAATTGTTGAGCCTGCCAATTTTGTGGTCTCTTATTTTGCTGGGTGGAATAAAGAGCAATCTTCCTAGCCTCAGGCAGAATTCATGACGCAGGCTTACATCACTGCTTATTATCGGTGGTGCTATTTTTATGGTTTTGGCTTTGAGCTGTTGAGAGCTGCTGTCAGAGATGAGGAACTGAGGAGATCTAAATGGCTCACTTTCCCAAGTCCTGGTAAATCTCCTCAGTGGCAGGGTCAGCACGATGTCTGGGGGCACTGATTCGGAGAGAGTGCTACTCTGTCCACGTTGGCTGCAAAGCCAGAATCAGTGTGCTCTCACACACGAGGAGCTAGGGACTGTCTTCTGCTAAACACAGAGAATAAGATGAGACTCAGTAATTAATACCCATAATCTCATTTTAAATCCCCTGGCAGTTGAAATTAGTGGCTTGGCTGTACGAGAACATTAAATTCCTCCAGACTGTATTAAATGACACTTGACACTTGTATCGGGCACTGTCGCTAGAACAGTGGCTCCTGGATCTCTCGTATTGTATATGTACTACAGATGAAACTCATGAAGTGTTTTGAAGCTATCACCCATCTTCGCCAGTCTTCAGAAAGTCTGGAGGAAGCACATATGAGACCTCCTATCAAATCCCACAGAGCAATGACCTTTATTTTACTTTCATCTACAATTGATTATCTCCTTTTAATTTTCCATCACTTTAAAAATTAAAAATCCCAGCGATGGGGCATGTTTGTGCCTTCTTCAGGGCTATCTCAAAACCTATAGCCATTTATAATATAATTGACTGCATTTTTTTCAAATCTTAAGCAACTTATACTCATTGTTTTATCTTCCCAGCCAACTGTACTACACTTGTGTTTAACTTCATGAATAAAGATATAACTTCCACATTTTCACCAGTTTGTTTTATTTTTAGTTTTATAAATTGGGTCTTGCCAAATTTTACCTAATTTTTTCAGTTGTAGAAAATTCTTCTTTCAAAATCAATCTGCGAAACAAGTTTGACAAAGAACCACAGGCTGGTGAGGAAAAGGATAGGGAGTGGGGAGGGATCTTTTTGGTCGTCTTCCTTTCTCTTGTGTAATTAGTATCTTTTTAGTATCTAAAATCTACTAGTAAGTTCATGAATGGCAAAATTATATTCCAGAACCTTCACAATGCAAATATTAAAATAAATGAATTCTGTGTGTATTTAATTGGATGGTTTGCTAGCAGTAAACAGCCACCAAGGCTGTGACATCACTTGTAGAAACCCCACAGAGTACAACACAGGGCTGTTTTCTACCTTGTCAGAAGGCGTTGGGGTGCTCACACATCATTGGCTCAGCATACCTTCTCTTCCTTTTCTGTATTAATGTGCTGGAACCTTAATTTCATGTAGCACAAAACTGGGAGTAAAGCCCGTCATCAGTAGTAGAAGTAGTTGGGTTTTACTGTTGTAATTGTTTTATGAAACTATCCTGAAAGTAATTTGTTACAGAACAGATTTATATTTAGTTTTCCAGTTGCCTGATTCAAGCAAATCTTCTGAATGGGAAAAAAATAAATTTAAATTTATGATTGAGCTTGGTCTCGAAGGCATTTTGTTTCTCCTTACTTTATTTTACAGTGATAAGGAGATCAAGGTAGAAAAGGAAAAACACTTTTGGAGTGAACATTTTTAATCAATGTTAATTAATAATGTATAATGATCAATTAAAGGAAAAGAAACAAGCATTGTTGTTCTTTTATCCCCAATATTTAGTTTGTCTTGAAAATAAAATGTTTTCCTGCATTTTATTGCAACTATGAAAACACGTTAGAACTGGAATATTCTGGGAATGACACCAATCATGGTGTGGGCCTATATATATATATATATATATATATATATATATATATATATTTTTTTTTTTTTTAATCTAATTTAATTTTATCTTTTCAGTGTTTCAAAATCCATTGTTTATGTACCACACCCAGTGCTCCATGCAATATGTGCCCTCCTTAATACCCACCACCAAGCTTTGGAAAATGCATTTGTTTTGTTAGATGGGAAAGCCTAGGATGGGTTCTTTAGCATGGCAGGTGGTGATGTGCCTATCTCAGACCACAAGGTCATATCAAAATTAACAATTCTGTTATGTCTTTAAGCTTAATGATAGGGCAATTACTTTGCAGCAGAACCGAATCTACAGTTAAATATTTTGAGGACTAAAACCCAATGGCCCTATCTGCATTGCTTTCAAGAGTCACCTCTTTCTTTTTAATTTATTGTGCATCTTTAATTCTTGAGGGAGTTGAGGTGTATTTTGGGACTTCTCACTTAATTGCTGAAATTTATTGATGTGTAATGTATTTCCCAAGAGCAATTAATACTGAAAAAGCATTGAACCCTTGCTTTTGTATCAGGTTGGATACGCCATCCCACAATGGTCTTGTCTAGTCTCTCTCTTGATCTCGTGAAGCCCTTTGAAGTCATTGTTATGGCTGTTTCCTCTGTGAAAAAATTAGGATCTCAAAGTTGAAAGACTCGCACAGAGAAAAGAGTGAAGAAAAGCATCCAGGAATTGGGACCACTGATGCACCATAGCATAGTACAAAGGCTGGGTGGGATCTGAGGGACCGAATATCCATCCTGACTCTGGAGCTTAATGGTTTGATGTTGAAATAGTTGCTTAATTTCTCTAAGTCTCAACTGTCTTCTCTGTGCCATGAAAGGATAAAAGTGCCTTATCAGATTGCTGAGAAAAAAAAAAATTTAATGTATAGGGCGCCTGGGTAGCTCAGTGGGTTAAAGCCTCTGCCTTTGGCTCAGGTCATGATCTCAGAGTCCTGGGATCGAGGCCCACATCAGGCTCTCTGCTCTGCAGGGAGCCTGCTTCCTCCCCTCTCTCTGCCTGCCTCTCTGCTCCTACTTGTGATCTCTCTCTCTGTCAAATAAATAAATAAAATCTTTAAAAAAGGTGTATATTTTATATATATACACACACCTGCCACCCTATCATTTACATAATAACTTAAAAAACCACCTCATGTATGATTATGTTTGGACAATCCAATATTCAACACTGATGGAAAACCTACTTGTAGGGAATGCCATATTTTATCCATTATAGCATGCAGACATCTTCTCATTTTAACATCTCTGAGATGGAGATGTTTCTTAGCTAAAACAACTTCTAAACTCTGTGAAATCAGTATAATCTTTTCTACTTGATATAATCATGGATGATGTTTGCTAAAGTTGAGTTTTTACTCTGTGCAAAGCAGTAAACTCTTTGCATGGGTTATTTGGACTAATTCTTACAACAATGTCAATGGGGTAGAATTCCTTTATATAAAAGGCTAAGGCTATTTTATGTGGTTAGTATTTGAGGAGGGAGCTGAGATAGGAGACAGTCAAGTGTGGACAGATGGGTGGAACTGCGTTGCCAAGTACCAATGTGTGACCCTAAGAAAGTGTTCAGACCTCCACCTTTTTCATTAGTGAAATAATACAAGACACATACTTGGTGATTAAGATGTGACATCTGGAGCTAGGCTGAATGCGTCTGATTATTGGCGTCGTTACGACATGTGTGACATATTGATACATTGGCCAACTTCTAAGAGTCTTGATTTTCCCATTTGTAAAATAGAGCCAATAATAGAACAACACATCATGGGTATGTTGTAAGGATGTAGTCAGTTCATATGTCTGAAGTTTCTAGGAAAGGCCTGTCACTCATGAAGCACTAGTGAAGAGTGGCTACTACCATTATTATCTATTACAGATGTGAGATTTAAAGGAGGGCTTGTTTAGAAACACCTACTCCTATGAAATGTGGTGCTTATTTGCGCAAGTCTTTCTTGAAGCTGTATGTATAAAACAGACAAACTAATGGAGTCCTATCTTAAATTTACACATCATAAATATCCACAAATACCCATAATTCAAAGTTTTATATAATATTTCACATTTTAAAAATCTTATTATCAGGGATTTTTTGTTGTTGGCTTAGACATTTGTGTACTGGGTTTATTTAAAATGTTGTAAATTTTTACTAGGGGCACAGAAGGAAGGCAAAGATGTTAGGTGGTCAAATAATGAGGTCTATGTACTCTGATGGTTCTTCTCAAATTTAAATGCACATACAATTCATCTAGAGGGGTTGTTAAAATAGAGATTTGTGCCCCTTCCCCTTTCTGATTGAATAGGTCTGAGGTCGGGTCCTGGAAATCTGCATGTTTGACAAGTCCCTGGTGATATTGATGGTGTTGGTCCATGGAGCACTCTTTGAGAAGCACTGGCCCAGGTCTCCCCAAAAATGATGTAAAAAAAAAATCACATCTCCCTCAAACAAAGGAATACTGGATTTCTTTAGTGATTTCATAGAGTCACACATGTAAATTTGGGGGAACTAGAAGATTTAGTGACATTGGACACGTCCTGCCACTTATCTTGTTAAGATGAGAAATTCCTTACTTTATTTGCCACTAATGGCAGAACAATTCCTAGTTAAGGCAAACATCAATTTTAAAGAAGAGGTCATTACTTTCTCCTTCATCTCTAACCAGATTTGTACACTAATCAGAACGTATTATGCTTTTGTCTTTTACAAATAACAGAATTAATAGAAATGTTGTTGTACAGATCTGGTTCATTGGAAGTATGTACACAAACACCCATGTGTGCATGTTTATGAATATGCACACATTTTCTAATTGTGTTCCACTATAATTTTTCCCTTAAGAAAAACATATTCCTCTTCAACTCATATATTATTATATTTCCTATCCTTGGGTAATTCTACCTGCCTTTTGGGTCTAGACAACAACAAAACACAGTTCTCGATTTACAATGTAAAACTGCTAAGGGAAAGTCACTCCTGCCTTCTGTATTTCAAAGATGTCAGGACTCCCTCACAAATCTTTGTCTTTAGGTATCGCCATTTCTACACCCAACCTGGTATTCCTTCTTACATTTTTGTCTCGTCCTATACATTATTTTCAATGCTTCTGTGTATTTCTTTCTTTTCTTTTTATTTTTGTAAGCTAGAAACTAAAGTGAGAAAGGGAAAAGACATTTGAGAGAAAAGAGGAATTACTGTATATTTCCCTGACAGCACAATGCAGATTCATTGTATTTGAAGGGTGCCAGGGGCCATGAGGCTGCACACAACTCAGATGTCTCATTTCCATTCCCACTGCGGTCCTTTGGAAGTCTATTCTTTGTTCATTTTGAGTCTTGGTGTTTCAATGTTCCCTTTATATTCCTCGTTTATTTCCTCATACATTCAATTTTAATAAAGTATTTTATTTTAAACGACTAGTCTCTGCCTCACCATAGACTGCAAAGGGCAGCTCCTGAACCATCACGTCTATGGAATTTGGACAAGTCACTCAATCATAGCCCTGCTGCCCAGGGAAAGAACTTTGGTGACAGGTTTAGGCTCTATGGAACTCTAGTTGATTTATAGAATGAAAGTTAGTTGGAAAGATTTAGAAAAAATTCTTTTACTGTCCAATTTTTCTTTCTCCTATTATCCTTTTTCCTGGAACACCCACACATACCCTTCTTTTTGCCAACATGCTGGCAAATGGCAGTGATTTCCAACAGACACTTGGTGCAAAGGACTAGGAGGTCTAGACTATATGAATGGCAAAAACAAGAATTGTCTTTGGACCTGACAGAGATACTTTCAGGAGCCCACCTTTATACATACTCTGAAATCTTTAGAACAGGGGTCCTATATAGAGGACTGCTTTTCACTTTCAGTGTACTTGAAAACATAAGATACAATAAAGTGGCATGATAAACACAGTAAGCTTATGCAAACTGACCTAAACCCACTGTGTGTGCATACACACACATACACACACACCCACACACACAGAGACAGAAGGATAGAGACAGAGAGAGGGGAAGAAGCCAATGTCTTATATATATTGTATATTAGCTCTATAACCCTCACCACAATCCATGGTAACTATCATCATTATTATTTTCTTTATATTGTAAATATATATGTTTTTACACAGAGACAAAGACATACAGAGGGGAGATACCCATATGGCAATGGAGGAGGAGATTAGAGTGATGTGATTACAAGCCACTAATTGCCCAGGATTATGGACAGCCCCCAGAATTTAGGACAGAGTCAAGGAATAGATCCTCCATCTGAGCACCCAAGAAGAAAAGAAACAATTGTGGTTTCATACTTTAGACCTCCCACACTGTGAGAGATAAATTTCTGTTACTTTCAGCCCCATTTGTGGTACTTTGTCATGACAGTCCTACAGACTTCATGCACCATCCATGAGGGTGGGACTGTTATTACCTCCCTCCATAGGGAAGAAAGTGAGGCACTGAGAGAGAGAGCCGGCCCGAAGCCACAGATCTGGTGAGCAGCCAAGTTGGAATTCAATTGTTTCCCAATCCAAGCTTTTGACCGCTCTGTTTTGTTGCCTACATGAACAATATATGGCAAAGTAGTTTTCACTAAGATTGGGAAGTTAATTGTGTTTCAAGTAAAGTTTTGTTTTCTTGTTAAGATCTGGCTAAAAGCCATCTTCAGATGTTGCTATAGATCGATAGCTGTAAGACTCTATCTTCACATTTCAATTCTTTCTCTTTTTTTGCTTAGAAGGCACCATCCAGAAAAAGTTCCTCTTACAGCAGGCTGGGTTGACAAGACATGAATCTGAGCAAAAAGAGTCTGTTCAGAGAGGTTAATTGCTCACTTGGGAAGAAAGCCCATTCCCTAGCCCTGCTCCTGATGTTTCAATTTTATGGCAGGTATTATAGTCCAATTTTTATAAAGTCTACAATTGGGATGTGACATTCCATATTTTTCAAATTCTTCTGTCTGTTGTTTAACTATAAAGGGATAATTTAAATTGTTCTCATAACTGGGTAGTAGATTCTTTTCTTTAATTTTTAGTTACAACATATATAAGGGTTCTATTTCATTGTGGTGTAAAACACGTAACATATCCTCTTATAAGTATGCCAGCAACACTGGACCTAATTAGGGCCCACACTCCTCTAATATGACTTTATCTTAACTTGATTATGTCTGCAAAGAGCTTCTTTCCAAATAAGGTCACATCCACAGATTCTAGGGGTTGGGACTTTAACATAGCTTTTTGGGTGATGCAATTCACCCAAAGGAACGGTTGTGGAGATTAAATAGGGATGGATATTTGTAAAAGTCTTAGCGATGTCATCATGTAAACACAATATGTGTTAGCTAAATAAAAGAAAATAAAAACAGTAAAATAATAAATAATAATAAATGATAATAAAATACAATATAAATAGTATAAATGGCAGTAGATATGTATACAGATACAACTGGAATGGAAGTAAACAGGGCTATTCCTGTTTTTACAGTCATCTTCAAATGCCTGGGAACAAGCCATACAGAAATGAGTTGACAAAAGATTGGTATATTAGGGCATAATTAAAATGTCTGATGTTGATGGGTTTTCTCCGAAATTGTTAGTCTTGAGGGACAATCACTGATTTTTGCACTGTCACAGATTTAGAAATCTGACAAAATTTGAGAAACAATGCGGCCAACTCTGTACTTTAGATTATGTAATTTGGGACAGACGTCTGCTTTTCTCTCTTCTAGGAATTTGGGGAGGAGGCTGAGAATTTCACTAATGAGATTTTCAAGCTACACTCATGCTCAGGAGTTCAGGATTAGGTTAATTGTCTTATATCCTTTCTATTAGAGGCCCACAAGTGTTTTTTTAATCAGAAAAGAAAAGAAGGGGTGAATACAATCCAGCCTGGATACCACTCATCTTTACACTAATGAAGTCATCAAACATAATTTATATATATAAATATGATATATAAATATATAAAATATAAATATATATATATGTATTTATGGAGGAAGGGCCACAGAAGACATTATGAGCCCTTGAAAGTGGGTACTTTTTGTTGTTGTTGTTAATTTATATATATATATTTTTTGGTCCTGCCAGATTCCTCCTCAAGAGACCTCTACTGATGGCAGGCTGTGGTGCTGCTCCCAGATACAGGGACGGCTCACCGCCTTGGCTTCTGGGTTCAGCTTGTTCCACTGACCTGTGGAGTCACCCCGTCACTCTATTCTTGACATCAGGGGAGCCTGTTCACCCAAGGGACCACCAACCGTCTGATACCCTTTCCTCAGTACACTTCATTCTACCTGTTACATCCAGCATTCTTTGGCACCTGAAATTTCAAGCGGACATGCCTAAATTCTATGCCTTGCTAGAAAAAGCAAACAATGTCTTGAGTTCGGAAACAACGTGCACAAAATAGTCTGTGTAATTATTACCAGCTTATGACAGGCTCTCCAACGGGCTCTATTTTAAAATTCCATCATCTTCTCTTTCACGGGAAGACTATCCAGCCAAGTCAACTAATGATGAGCATGAAATACCCGACCCCAAGTCCATAGGGCTGTCCTCATTTCTGGGTTCTTGTTTAATAATACAGCATGCAAAGAGGAAAGTCTGTGTTTGTGTCAAATGAAAAGAAAAAGACTTTCTAATTACTAACCATACCTCTAGAAGTGGCTGCAAGTATTGTACTTATGCTAATAACAATGTATAAACTTACACTTCAGCAATGTCCGCTGAGCATGTTACAGTGATGAGAGCTAATTGTTGGTTGTCCATGAATTGTTCCAAGCTTTTAAGATGCACAGTCCTTATGACGCAAATGCTGTAGCAAGAACACTCCCAATACCAGCATCCTGTGCACCAGGATGGATGTGGTCTACTCTGTCCTACGACCCAGCAGAGGAAAAAAACTGACCATCCCTTTTGATTCTAAGTAAGACATGTCAAACACCACTGACATTCTTCCCCCAACACCCATTTCAGAATATTCTGGTTATGCTATCTGTTGCATTTCAATATCTGGAAATTCTTCTCAATTGTTTTAATGCTGTGTGGAACTAACTTTGAATGTTTTTTAATTTTATTTCACTCTGTAGAAAAGAAAAGAGCTTCTTAATATTTTATTGGTTGATTGACATGTCTTGGACATTTTCAAAGGAAAATTAATAGTAATATCACTTGTGCACTTTATTGGATCAAATAATTTAATATAATTCATATAAGTAATTAATTATCAGACTTAAAATAGTTCATTGGCATTAAAAAGGTAAATTTACTCAGAAGTGACTAACACTTCAACAGATATTGATAATGTCTGAAATCAATTGGGTAAATTTGAAATGCATATAATAACATCCTTTTCTTAATCATTAATGAAGAGTGTTCATTTACTTCATTTGTTGACAAGTCATGTATTTTCAGAAGAAGCCAGCATTTAATATTTTAATGATATTAAAATATTTGGAATCTGTGTAGGATACGTTTAGGTCATTAAAAATATAAGGATAAAAATTAATGAAACCTGATAAAATACATCTTCATATATTGTTCATTTTCATTTTTGCTCCTCTAAAATCTCCATTGTGTTTCAGAAGCTAACTTCCTTTGTAAGGAGTAGAGGGCAAAGACGTCCAGATGGAGACCTCACTTTTGCAGATAGAAGTATGGTGACACTGTAAACAGGGAGACTGTTTTAGATGATCAGACTGGTCCCACTCTAATCACATGCATCCTTAAAAGCAGAGAATTCTTTTCACTGGAAACAGAAGAATGCAGCAGAAGGAACAGTCAGAGGGACCCCAGGTGTGAGCCCAACTGGGGTGCTGTTTCTGGCTCTGAGTTATAGGGCCCACATGTGAGGATTTGAGGGAATCTTCTAGGAACTAGATAGCCAGGAAGTGGGGACCTTAGTCCTACAACCTGAGGACCCGGACTCTGCTATGCCTTCAGCATGCCTGGCGGGGAGTCTGTCCTAGAGCTCAGAGCCAGTACAAACTCACATTTCACACAGCTGAGCCAATAAGGAATTCTGGCCCTGCAGAAGCATGTGATAAGATAATGGTGCTCTTTTCTTTTCTTTCCTTTTCATTTTTTGACATATATTTATTCTGATAAGTTGTAAACTTTATGGTGATTTGTTATGGCTGCAATAAATTCTCCCGATGTTGGCAAGCTCACATGTACCAGTAACTGTGCAAGGCATACTGGTGGGGGCTGGTTTATAATCAGGGATCCCCTGCTAATTTCTCCATAAGCTTGATGGGTAATTATAGTCATGCTTTACTTGGAACAAGAAAGAGAAACGACAGTGTCTACTGAGCATCGAGTAGGTGTTAGGCATCATCCTAAATGCAGAACGTGTGTGGATGCTTTTACTTCTCACCACAGCCTCAGATGATGGTCCCATTTCCAGCCGAGGGAACCAAAGCTCTGAAACTATGAATAGCTTATTTAAAATCACAGAGAAATGAAAGCCAGGATCACCTTGATATCAAAACCATCATTCTTTCACTTCACTTAAAAGAAATGTTTAGAATTGTGAAAAATGTGAACGGCATTTTTATTTTTTGTTTTATTCACTTGCTGAGCTAGATACTTGCACTCTACCTTCTCTGAAGGCAGGAATGAATGGACATCTTTCTCTGGGGGAGAGACATAGACCACCCTGCCTGACGTGAGGGAGGGGTCATGTGCGGTCCGTGGACTCGGAGGGAGGAAGGAGTGAAGAAGAGAAAAGGCACTAGGGAAGAGGAGGAAAGACAAAACTAAGAGATCTGGGAGCCTCTTGAGCGTGAGAGTCTATTCTTGGAGGTGAGAGGGCTCAGAAAGATTTTGGAGACTGAGGATTTGACCTCCACGCACACCCCTGGCCCTGTGACCCCTTCTGGATGCCCTTGGTTCCTGAGTAAAGCCTCCTCTATTTAGAAGTGTCTGTGAGAATCATCAAAGGCTTTTGGATCCACATATGCAATGACACGGGACACAACAGCAATTCTGCTGGAGAAGAAGCTTCCAGAAAGAGAAGATAGGAGAGCACAATTGCCCACCCCAGCAAAGAGCTCCAATCCCAGGATTTCACAGATGGCTGAGAGGAGGAAGGACTTCAGAAGGTCATGGAATTGAGAACTGCAAACCCATCAATCCTGGCAGGGAGGCGCCAGCAGGCATCTGGGCAATGCCAGCCTCTGTCCTTAGTTTTCTGTGCCTGCGGTTAGACGTGGTGCTACCGCCTTTCTGGGGACAGCACTTTACAGTGAGATGACAGGTCTCACAAAATAATGTGCATAACTAGGTTTGTAAACCCAAATGTACATATATGTCATCTCAGGGAACAGCAAGTAAGTGGGCACAGAAACCCGGTTTTTGATGCAGAAGGGAAGAAAATAAAAGAACCGGGAGAGGGGAATAAACTAAGTTACAAGGCGCTCCAAGAAAGGCTGTGTACGGGAATCAGTCTCTAGTTTCAATTTGAGAACTACTGGTCTTGGCAACCATTCATTTTGGCAAAACGATAACAGGTTCTAGAATATATTTATTTTACATTTTTCTAAAGAAGACTCCTGTACAGGAAAAAATGCTGAGTAGAAATTGAGAAAAGAAACAATGAAGGAGTTTGGTATTCTAGGCTATCTGTTTCTCAACAAGGTGCATTCATGCCTTCGGTCATTGTGGTTCCTGGCACCTCATAATTTCAATGAAATCTAGGGTTTATGGCTTCCTGCCTTCTACATAGGGCTCTCTTTACTGTGACAAATTTATGTCCCTCTAAGAGCCTGTCCCATGGGGTCCTGGGTGCCCACTTCAGCAAACACACAGGCTGATGCAATGCTCCTAAGCAGGCGTAGTCAGCCAAGATGAAAACCTCAGAGACATGGACTTTCTTTGAGACAGTGTAGACGAGACCACTGCCCAGAAAGGAACCATACTATACTACTGGTTCGTGTCTACAATTTAAAGATTTTGTTTATTTATTTAAGAGAGAGAAAGTGAGAGAGAGAGAGAGCACATGAGCAGGGGGAGGGGGAGGCGTAGAAGAGGAAGCAGACTCCCCTCTGAGCAGGGAGCCTGATGCGGGACTTGATCCCAGGACCCTGGGATCATGACCTAAGCCAAAAGCAGACACTTCACTGACTGAGCCACCCAGGCATCCCTTATGTCTACAGTTTAGTTCTCAAAGACAATCTGCATTAGATGTTTCAGGCAGGGGGAGTTTAATGAAAAGAGAGACTCTAGTACACCACAGGGATGCTCAGTTAATTAAGTTCTCAAAATGTCAAGGATCTACAACAAAATAGGAAGTTAGGTCTCCAGTGAGCTCAGGGCCAACGTGGCTTCCTAAAACTCAGTTTCTTTCAGATTGCTGTGTATCTACCAAGGAACCTTACATGGCTTGTAGAGAAAAATTAACATTTTGGGCAGTCTTTCTGAACCCCAAATTAACCCGATTTTTTTGCCTTCTTCCAGAATGTGTCTGCCCTGTTGCTGACTTCTCCACCCATCCCTACCTTCACTGGCTTAGTGCTCATGGTCAGGAGAGGGGACGGGGATGTGAAGATCGGAACATCCAAAGAGGAAATGACTTCGAGTCTAGCTAGCACCTCTGTATCTATTTATTTATTTTTTTTAATTTATTTTTTTTAAAGATTTTATTTATTTATTTGACAGAGAGAGATCACAAGCAGGCAGAGAGGCAGGCAGAGAGACAGGAGGAAGCAGGCTCCCTGTTGAACAGAGAGCCCAATGCTGCCTCGATCCCAGGACCCTGAGATCATGACCTGAGCTGAAGGCAGAGGCTTTAACCCTCTGAGCCACCCAGGCACCCAGCACCTCTGTTTTTAAAAGTTCTTGATCAATCAGGAAACCGAAGTGCATAAAACTCTCACTAAAATAAAATTTATGTTGTTAGAGAGGCTCTAACTCTTGTCGCAGTTAATTCAGTCTTGTTCAAGTTGTCTTGTTAGCCACGCAGGATAGGGACGGTTTCCGTGCTCAAACTCAGCAGAGCGCCAGAACAAATTTGAGTCAGGCTGTCCGACTCACTAGGAGAGATGTTAGTTGGCCTTCTGAACAACAGTCTGAAAAACAGAAGCCAACCACGCAGAATTCCCTGATTCCGCTTCTGCTCAGGCCTTTGCTGTGTGACAATCCCACTGTGCAGGTTTGGTGGGCACCGTAGTGTCCTACTCATGCACACGCGGTGAGAGGCAGGGAGAGGAATCAAACATAAAGCAGCCTGAAATCTAATACAGGAGAAACGGGACGTATGCGGATACATATAATCCAATATAGAAAGCAGACAGATGTTGTGCAACACCGTTACGGCGGGTCTTTGGAGAGAGACGGTTTCTGGGATACGTCACAGAGGAAGTAGCTTTGACGTGTTTGAGCCCAGGGACGGGAGGGCAGCAGGGCATTGCTCCGGACGGTCTTTTAATCTTCTCCACGGTATTCATTCCTTCCTCCAAAAAATAAATGTTGCCTCCCAAGTGCTGAGTCATAATCGGGAGATAATCATGGGAAATAGTCGCATATTTTCTTGCAGAGAACGATGCAGTCACATATGGGCATAGATTAGAGAGTTTAGTGTAATGGATCATTTCTTGAGGAGTTTGCAAATAAATGCTCGGCCAGCTCACTGCTATTCAGGGGTGACTGTGGGGCTCTCTGTGGTCTGTTATTTGTTTGCATGGACAGTATTAAGGTTGGTTAGATACTCATCTCGGCAGGCCAGCTGAGCTATGAACTGTTTGTGTTTGGGACAAGTAAATAAAAAACAAAGGAATGACGTATCTAATGAATATATGTACACACACGAATATTCATTTGTATATCTACACCTGTACATATGTGTCTATACACAGGTGTTTCTGTGGTTCTATGTATACCTACACACGTGTGTGTTTCTCTACCTATTTTATCTACCTATACATATTGTATTACATAATTCAGATTTATTACTGACTTAATGAGATTATTATTAATTTAATATTATTACTATAATTTGCTCCCCTGCTTCTTCCTTTGCTTGCCATGTTACCTTCCCAAAATGACCTCTTTTGGGCCTCAGTTTCCCCACTTGCCACAGAAAGTGACTGATGGTAATTAATGCACAAAGTGTGTAAGCTTCAGGGAGGGAAAGATGAATATCGCCCTGCAGTGCGTGGCACCAGGCAAATGCTGGGAAACAGACTCTCCGTGTATGTTGAAACCCCCATTCTTGTATGCGTGGTCATAAGGGACGCTCATTAAGCTATTGGAACGCTAGGTCTCCTTAAAAGGAGGTCTGGAGAAGAGACTCCGAGAAGCATGTCTTTCTAACATATCCAAAGAAATGCAGTGTTGCAAATTAAAAATACAATGTTTTCTGCGATCGCCTGGAGAGCCATCCATATGTGTGCTGGCTGCATCGTTGAACACACTATATTATGCAAGCAAATTTAGTCCACGTCTCTGAAGGGAGACGCTAATGTACAAGCTGGAAAACCATGACAATATGCATAATTGAAATGTTGATTTTGATGGGCAACATGTATGTTTTCTTTTCATGTACAGTTTCCTTTGGGACCAAGTGAAAGACAAAGTGGCATAGAGAGAATGTTCGCCTTGGAAGCTGCTTTTTACCAGCATTTCAACCACAAGAGCAAGTTCTTAAAGTGTCACTCCGTGTTAATTCCTGGTTTTAAAAGCTGCTTAAAGTCCTGGATATCATTGGAGGTCCTGAATCACTTCACTGAATGTCCCTTTAATCTTACCTTGTGCAGTGCTTCCAGGCTGGTCCAGTAAGTCCCCCACACAGGCTCTGAACCTTCCCTTCCCTGGAATCCTGTGCACCGCTCTCTCGTTCTTGTCATTCATTCTTTCCTCTTCCCCAGATCAAAGGATTCCCATCTGTCTCTCGTAGTCTCCTTCCTCTACCGGGGATTGTTCCCTAGACACCGGAAACCACAGTGAACATCTCCCACCTTACATTTATTCTCCTGTCCCCCTGGCTTGCTGTCTGTTGCTTTACTGATGTATTTTGTGATTGTCCTGGCTCTTTTACTTGACTTAAAAGTCTGAGTTAGAGCGGGCTTTGCCTTCCCACGGCTCAGTGTGTAAAATGGAATAAATAGGTGACCTAGTTAGATTTATAGCCAAAGGATTGTTGAATAGCTTTGTGATGTCACTTTACAAAAGACACAAACAAAATATGCCTTTACAAGTGGTTGATCTAATCAATATTATGGAAGTACCGAGTGTCCTATTGATAAAAATTATGAAGTTTCTACTTCCTAAGTGGTTTTTTTTCACCTTTCTTTCCTTCCTTCTTGTTAGCTTAATGGCAATCTCCCCAATATAGGAACCAAATGAAAAATGTTGCCGCCTCTAGAGTGTAACATTTTAATCACTTTCTAACTGGGGTTGAAATCAAATGCCCTTAAGAGCTTCAGAGATTCTGTCTTTGTCAGTATCCTATCAGAAAGGTAGGGTGTTCTCCTGCAACAGTGCAACCGGGGCAGAAAAAAAACTATGCAACCACCTTACCCTGTAATTTGTTTGTGTGCACTTTAATGAGTAAATTAGTATGCCACATCAGTTCTGCTCCACTGTCATGATAAAACCTGCATTTGTATAACTTGTAATCATTTTCACTATGGGCACAAGGGAGAAATTGATTTTTAAAGTTGACAACCACAAATGTGGTTATGCTATCGCACGTGAGCATTCGCAAATGACTTGTAGCAACATGCAAGAGACAAGTGAAAATTAAATGCATGGCAATACAAATAATTACTTTGATGATGGCTGCTATGGCATTAATAAGGACGAAATAAAAGTAGACTCTTGCATGCATCTACAAGTCAACAGACTGCATTGGAGATGAATCAGAGGGAAAGCAAGTTTGGATAAAGTTGCTAGTTATTTCTCACTCGACAGTGTATTAGAGTCTAAACTTGATTTAAATTGTAATGCAATCCACTAAACTGTGGTTCTCAGATCCCAAAAGAATTCAGGCACCGATTTATCTTTCCTCTTCACTTTCATATCCAAAACCCATCGGAATCATTAAATCCACTGGGAACTGAACTGCTAATGACATATCTCACCCTTTCATATGAGGAAATTTGGTGGAGGCTTAGTTGTTTACCAAGGTCAGCCAATCTTTTTTTCTCTTAATTATGAAAAATTTTGGACATATAGAAAGAAAAAAGAATAATACAAGAACCCTCCCATATTAGCATTCACATTCAACTCATACCATATTATATTTGATCTATATCCAACCCAGTTTTTTACACTCTGGGTTATTCTGAATACCAGACATTATACTAATGTATTTTATTAAAAATATTTAAAAATACTTTTTAGAACATAACCTCAATAAAATTATCATACCTAAAAAATAAAATAATACCTTGATACAGTCAAATTTCTTTTACTTCATAGTTTTTAATGGGTTGCTCAAATTAAGATGCAACATTTGTAGCAGGTTAATTTTTAAGTATTTTCTAATCTACAGCTACCTCTTCATCTCACCCACCCCCCATTCCCCACTGCCTTATTCTCTCCCTCTCTTCTTTCTCTCTATCGCTCTCTCTTTTGCATATAATGTGCTTAGCTAATAAAAGTTTCTCTTTCTGTAGTTTTCTATAGTCTCAGTTCACAGACTGCCTATCAGTGCTGTTGGTAATATTTTCTCCCATGCTTCCTATGTATTGACAGTTAAATCTATACACTTGATCAGTTTCAGGTTCTAGTCTTTTCAGCCAAGTCTTTCTTGCATTTTATTCTGTATATCGGCAACCAAGAACTTGCTGTCCTTTCTTGCCAATTTATGATCCAGTCTTCTTTTCATGAGTACGTACTTGGGTAGGTACACCTAAAGTACTTATTACTTAAACATCATATCTGAGCAGGCTGCAGGAATTCAGGCAATGTCTGTGAAAGGAAGTGACGTTTGGTGCAGACTTAGCCTCCTGGGGGCTGCCTGGAAGAACAAGGGAACACAGCTGGTTCGGGAAATTGTAAATAGCAGGTAGTTGGAAATCTGGTTCTGCTGTTCAAGGAGAGGTAGAGACCAGAGATAGCCACACAAAGATAGGAGATTGAGTAATATATGAAAGAGAACACTGAAAGAAGAAGCACGATGGGAAAAGAAGACATTGCAGACGGCCTGGATTTTAGAGTTTGGAAGAGGAAGAGGAGTCAAGGGAAGACATAAGGGCTGAGGATGGGCGGTGATGGGTGGATCACTGAGTGCACCAGAGGAAAATTCTCAAGTCAGATAATGGTGCAACACAGAGCATGGTTCTTCACCAAAGATACGGAAATAAGGTGGAAAGGAAAGGAATTAATATTCATTGTGGTCTACACACTTTTACTGGGATCTTAGAGCAGCCAATTAAGATATGTATTAAGATCCCCGTTTCATCGGCCACAGCAACTTCTTTCAAGACGTGTCCCCAAAGGCAAAGGAGACAAAAGCGAAAATGAACTTCTGGGACTTCATCCAAATAAAAAGCTTCTGTACAGCAAAGGAAACAGTCAACAAAACAAAGAGGCAACCCACAGAATGGGAGAAGATATTTGCAAATGACACTACAGACAAAGGGCTGGTATCCAAGATCTATAAAGAACTACTCAAACTCAACACCCAAAAAGAAGATGAACACATCAAAAAATGGGCAAGAGAAATGAAGAGGCACTTCTCCGTAGAAGATAC
>PITA01006737.1:54537-97571 GCA_004023965.1 Spilogale gracilis
AAAACCACTCTAAGATACCACCTTACACCAGTCAGAATGGCCAAAATTAACAAGACAGAAAACAACAAGTGTTGGAGAGGCTGTGGAGAAAGGGGAACCCTCTTACACTGTTGGTGGGAATGTAAACTGGTGCAGCCGCTTTGGAAAACAGTGTGGAGATTCCTTAAAAAATTAAAGATAGAGCTACCCTATGACCCTGTAATTGCACTACTGGGCATTTACCCCAAAGATATGGATGTAGTGAAAAGAAGGGCCATATGCACCCCAATGTTCATCGCAGCAATGGCCACAATCGCCAAACTGTGGAAAGAGCCAAGGTGCCCATCAACAGATGAATGGATAAAGAAGATGTGGTATATATATACAATGGAATACTACGCCTCCATCAGAAAGGATGAACACCCAACTTTTGTAGCAACATGGCCTGGACTGGAAGAGATTATGCTGAGTGAAATAAGCTAAGAAGAGAAAGTCAAGTATCGCATGGTCTCCCTTACTTGCGGTGCATGAGGGGTAACCTGGAGGACAGTGGGAGAAGGAAAGTAAATGGGAAGTAGGGTAATCCAGGGAGAGAAACGAAACAACAGAGACTTTGGACACAAAAACAAACTGAGGGACTTGGAGGGAGGGGGGTGGAGGGATGGGAGAGCCTGGTGGTGGGTACTGGGGACACCTAAAGCGTGGAGCACTGGGTGTGGGGAATGGGGAATAAATCTTGAAACACTGGAAAAAAAATTTTAGTAACAATAAAAAAAAAAAAAAGATCCCCGTTTCTAAGTGAGAAAATGAAGTTAAGCAATTAGCAAACGCGGTAACATGGCTGGTGGCCATCGCTGTTTGTTCCTCTCGGCCTCCGGGCACGCTCTGTCATCTCCCAGAAATTAGGCAAAGCCAAATAACTTGCTTTGGGGCAATGAAATATGAGTGAAAGAGAAGAGGTCCCTGTGGCTTAAACCATGTACAAGTCGGTGCATGATTTTCCTGTGTAAGAAAATCCTAGATCCTTGTTTCGAGATGACACAGTCATAGCTGGGATCTGGAAACAGTGATAAACAGAAATCCCACCGCTGAGCTGAATTCCACGGGTAAAGAAGGGAGACTGAGACTCATTCTTTCTTAAGTTACTGAGTTTGGGAGATGCTTACGATAGAGCATAATCTGCCCTGTACTGGCTGATTCAGAAAATGACAAGGCTACCAAATGGTTCAAGAGCCAGGTCATGTCATGGCTTTGGCTAAGATTCGTGTAAAGGGGAAAGAGCAGTCCTATTTGGTTTATAGGGTGGCTATAACAAAGTACCACCAACTGGGGTGTTTAAAACAACAGATATTTATTGCCTTACAGTTCTGGAGGCTGGAAGCCTAAAATCTGGATGTCGTCTGGGTCATTTCCCCTCTGCAACCTGTACGGGCAGAATCCCTCCTGGCCTCTCCCAGGGGACGGAGTGGTGCTTCCTACAGTGGGCAGATAGCCAAAGTGTATAAGGATGGATGTGGTTTTATTGTGAAAACAATCAGACCAAGTTTGAAAGGGAGGAGAAAAGTCATAGCTGTGAAAGAAAGAAAGAGAGAGAGAGAGAGAGAGAGAGAGAGGAAGAAAAAAAGGAGGGAGGGAGGGAGGAAAGAAGGAAGGAAGAAAAAGGGAGAAAGAAAGAAAGAGGGAGGGAGGAAGGGAAGAAAGAAAGAAAGAAAGAAAGAAAGAAAGAAAGAAAGAAAGAAAGAAAGAAAGAGAGACTCTATTGCAATCAAGGAGTACTCTTCATGTGTGAAGACAAATGCGAGTTGTTGGTTTTCTGTTTTCCTCCCGCCCAAGTCCCTTAAGTATTCCCCAAAGTTCAAAATTATTCACTCAAAGCTCTCTCTGCTCTAAGCTTTACCTCTGGCCCCTGTACAAAGAACTTCACACCCCGAACGTTCATCTCTCACTTCAGTCTTCCTCTGCTTTAGAGGGTTCTCTCTACAGTTTTTGACCTGAGGAAACATGGCCAAAATGGAAAAGCAGAAAAGAACAACGGATGCGTGGAAACCATAGTTATGGTTTTTTGTTGTTGTGACAGGGCTTCCTAAATGTGCTGTGCGCCAGTCAGGTTGCTGGAAAGGTAGACCTTCTCCTGTGGAGACATTCTGACTACAAAGAGAATGAAATCTTGTACCTTCACTGGGTGACTGAGTCCGACAGTCAACTGGCCATTTAAATCCAAGCAGAGAGAGGGCGCCTGGGGGGCTCAGCTGGTTGGGTGACTGCCTTCGGCTCAGGTCATGATTCTGGAGACCTGGGATCGAGTCCCACATCGGGCTCCCTGCTCGGCGGGAAGCCTGCTTCTCCCTCTCTCACTCCCCCTGCTTGTGTTCCCTCTCTTGGCTGTGTTTCTCTCTGTCAAATAAATAAAAAATCTTTAAAATATATATATAAATCCAAGATCCTCCTCTAGAAATAACTCTAATTTTAATAGACCCCTCTTGCTACAACCTCAATGGCTTGTCAAATAACCCTCACAACTATGCCCTTGCATATACTTGTCCCTATCCCCATTCATCGATCAGCATGCTGTCCCCCCACACCATGCACCTCCCTGTAGGTTACAGTGGGGCAAGAATGGAAGTTCATGAGCAGCAGTGGGTTTATGAAGCCATTTGTAGATCTGTTTTATATTTCTCTGCATGCTGAATACAACAAAATAAGTTAGATGACTAATACAGAAACCATCCTGAAGCACACAGAGACAGAGGCAATGATAATCACAGTTTATTTTGACAGAAAAAACAAAGTCATTCTTAGCAGGTACTATGGCCCAATACCAGGAAGAGAGCTGATATAGAGTCTCATTCATGGAGAACTTCTCTTGTACTAATGGTTTCTATGAAATCTGGATTCGTGGCTACAGATGTGGGGAAACAGAAAGCGTTCACTGTGCTGTGATTTTAATACCAAAAAAAAAAAAATCAGATTACATGCAGAGATGCATTGCTTCTTATGATAAGACATGAATTCAAATATCTAAACCTAAAGGGAGAATTGTAATCATTTTTGCTTTTTACCTTTCCCCATTCTTTTTCTTTTATTCTGTGTCTACTACTAAGCTCTCTATGCAAAGCCTATTCTAAGTCCGCAATCAAAAAGAAAGGGGAGTATGTGGGATGAGTGAACTCATCCTGAGTATATCAACAAAAGGTCTCAGGTCAACTTATTTTGGGGGCAAGAGATTCTCACGGTGGCTATTATTTCCCCTTTGTTTTATTCCTTCAATGACACATTGTCAGTATGGCCCATTTCAATCAGATACTTCCAACACTGTCACTGCTTTTGCTTTGAGAGATTGAACTGTGGTACAGAAAAAAGCCAGAAAACCAGTGGCTTACATGCTGTAGTTTATAGCTCTGTCAAGTAATTATAAGAAACACCACAATTCAGTGCTTAGATTTGGAATTTAATTGAAAGAAATCACTGAGCGATAAGAACTGAGGTAGAACTACCTGTCCAAGTTCATGTTCAATATGCAATTCAGGAGTGCATCGCAGAGATACAAGACGGAGTTGGAAAGCAAAGCTCGTAGAGGGCACCATGGCTCACTGTCTGCCGTAACCCAGACCTGCACCTCCTCAGCGGAAGCCTCCTCTCTGCACACAGGGTACTCAGCCCCGAATGAGCCTGGCCTGACTATTGTTCTAGAGCTCATTTTGTCCTGATTTCCTGTTTCGGGCCAGGAAGCTAGAGGACAAAGCCTCGCCTTCATTTCCTGTTTGGATGTACTGCTCATGCTTCCCATTTGTTTAGCATCTCTCCTGGCTGATAGAAGAAAACCAGGCTTGAGAAGAATTCACTGTGAAGGTGGCCTGAATTTTGGGCCACCTGGCCGACACAGACAAAGCCTGTGGGACAAGCTATCTAGCAGATTTCCATTCCATTACATCATCGTGTGCAGAAGTATACCCAGAGCGACCCACATTCTTGCATCCGATTCCTACCCCCTTGTGCCGAATAATACAGGATTTCATCTTGATATTCATAACTATCATGAGAGGCAAGGAGGCAAAATATCATTATCCTTTGACAAAGTACTAGGCAAATGTTCGGGTGAGCTAAGGAAATTGCTCAAATCAGGACAGGGCTTAAGGAACGCAGGTAGATTATCTCACTCTGCCAGAAAAAAACATGCATTTATATCAATAATATTTATTTTAAATGGGATGTCTTTTTGAAGATGCTATTTCTGATTTCAGCACAGACATTATACTGAGCACCTAGGTTCCCTATGGAAAATTCTAACGATTGAGTATTTTAATCATAGGTATATAAAATATGTGGTTCTGTGTAATTATTTTGAGATAAAGAGACCTAAATTGGCTCTTTATAATGCATAATTCTTAGAAAAACCCATGAGCTCTTGCATCTAAGCTACAAAGAGTTATTTTCCTCGGTGGAGAGTTATAACACAAATACAATGGCTTTGTTCCCAACTGAAGTCCAAATAAAGTTCTTCATTATAGGGCAGATGATGTCCTTTGTACTTGTTTCCTATGGCTGCTAAAGCAACTCACCACAAACTTGGTGGCTTAAAACCATAGAAATGTAGGATCTCATGGTTGTGGAGGCTGGAAGCCCAGGACCGCTGGGCTCCCTCCAGAGGCTCTTGGAGAGATGCTGTTCTTTGCCTTTTCTAGCTTCTGCGGGCTACAGACAAGTGTTGGCATTCCTCGTAGCCACTGTCCTCCACTATCTGCCTCTGTCTTTATGTGGGCGTCCCCTCTGTGGCTTCTCCTCTAAGTGTCTCCTCTAAGGTCGCTTGCCAATGGATTTAGGGTTCATCCCAGGAATCTAGCACAATCTCTTCCTCCCAAGATCTTTCCCTGAATTATATTTATAAAGGTCCCTTTCCCAAAGGTCATAGTAACAGGTCCCAGTGATTAGGGTGTGAATACAATACTTTTGGGGGCTACAGTTCAGGCCACTACTCCCTTTCCGCTGTGGTTTCCTGTGCACATTTCCCTCGCATCTCCTGCCACACACCCAGCGCATTATATTTTGACTTATTTACTTATCACTATCAACTATGTCAACTCTTCACATAGTTTTGTGCATTTGTACATTTCATTCCTTCTACATGAAATGGTGCTCCCTTCTTGCTCTACTTGTGATCTACTCATCATCTGCCCCCAAATCCCCAGTTTTCCCCTCCATGCCCCACTCCTCTGAGGGCAGCCCGGTGCTCTTTCTCTGACCTCCCACAGCACCTAATGCACACCTACACTAGACCACCCAGGATGCGTTCTGACATGTTTCCCAACCACCGCCCACCAGGTGCAGTTCGTACACTGCAGAGTGTCAAGATTCATCTCTGGGCACATGTTTCACTATCTGGAATACACTACTTTTCCCTAGGTGCTCTATAATGTTTTTCAAAATCCTTTTCTTATTACAGGTAAACTTAGATTCGTTAGGTAAGCATAAAAGAAAAAAAATTGTGACTGCCTATAACCTTTCCACTAAGAGGTAAAAGCAGCAAACATTTAATGGTTGTATATCTTTCCAATATTTACCCCTTTTTTTAAAGGTGTATTTATTCATTTCAGAGAGAGGGAGTGAGCACCAGAGGGCATGAGTGGGGGAGGGGCAGAAGGAGAGAATCCCTCAGACTCCTCTCTGAACCCAGAGCCCATCGCAGGGCTCAGTCTCAGGACCCTGAGGTCATGACCTGAACTGAAATTAAGAGTCAGGTGTTGTAACCGACTGAGCCACCCGGGTGCCCCGTATCCTTTTCATTGTGTGTACAAATTTGTGTGCATACAAAAAGTCACCATACATGTTTTGTCCCCTTAAAACAGCATATTTAATAAGTATGTGTTGAGTAAATTAATACATTGATATATTAAAAATTAAGAACTTACCACCTATGGAAAGCTAACATAGTCAGGGAGTAAAAGGTTTGGAGAACTCATTACTTTGGCCCAAAATAAGCCTTTGCTAAAGATTTGTTTTTAAAATCCTATCAAGAGGAGGTTAATTACTGTCCAAGTTGTTTATAGTTTTTAAAAATAGAAAGAGATGAAATTCTTCCATATAGTGGATACTAAAAAAGTAGTTTATTCTTAAAATTATCTCTTCTTTATGATGTTCTCAAAGATAATAAAAAACAGTTGGGATGTTTTCTCCATGCTCTGAGCTTTAGTGCCTTTTCATAGATGGTCTTAGGGCAAATGTAAGAAGATAGTAATTACGGCCTTATTATAAAAATGTCTGGTCCATTCATTTACTAAATCAAAGGAAGAGCAGAAAATAAACAAGCTATCATAAACTTTTATTTTTTATGAATTCACATTAACACAAATTGCCCTGCAGGGGGGAGAGTGACCAAAGAAAGCTTCTGGATAGAATGTCGATCTTCTGAAAGCTATACATTTTATTTTTAAAAGTTATATATCTATTAGCCAGAGACACAGAGATTGCAAGTCTGTGAACTTGACAAAGAATAACAACCTCCAGTTTCACTTTCTGCCTTCCAAATCATAGTCTGGGGGAATGTTCCCCACCCAGTGTGCACCCACCATGGGCAATGAGATGAACTGGCGTTGGCCAGGAGGAATACTTGCTCAACCCCAAGTGGGGTTTACTTTCTGACTCCAGTCTGAAAGATTCCACTCTGCCTGACTTCTAGAGAGAATTAGAAGAGGCTCTTGCAAAGCTGTGTATTTTCCTGTGGTCTCAAAATGAGGAATCTTGAAGACTTATGGAGGCTGACTCAGTGAGTGGTGGAGAGCCAAGGCCTATCCTTGGTCATCATCGTGAACTCAGACTGACGTCGGCTTCCATCAGTCACACGGGGGCTGTTCGGCACGTCCGTTTAAAAGTGACTTTATATGAGAAAAAAAAAATGAAAGCTTTATAATTTTTAAAGTCTCATCCATTAAATAACTTATTTCTGCTTCACCCACCACTCCGTGCTGGGATTTGCCTTTAACCAAAAATGTGGCAGAGAATTATGGAAGGTAAAACAACGAACTTGCAGGCGCCTGGGTGGCTCAGTGGGTTAAAGCCTCTGCCTTCGGCTCAGGTCATGATCTCAGGGTCCTGGGATCAAGGCCCGCATCGGGCTCTCTGCTCTGCGGGCAGCCTGCTTCCTCCTCTCTCTCTGCCTGCCTCTGTATCTACTTGCGATCTCTCTCTCTATCAAATAAATAAATAAAATATTTTAAAAAATCACAATGAACTTGGAGTTCAGAGATCCAGATTTAACCTTCTTCCTTTGAGCCCATGTTTTTTGCACTGAAAACCTACAAGAAGAGTTTGGAAACAAGAGTTCTGAGACCCCATCACAGGGAAAACCCGAAATATAAACCAGCAAAGGTGGGAACTGCGTCAGGACGATCGTACTTCATGAGATCACCCTTAACCTTTTATCACGAGAAAGTCCATTGGCCAGTAGTGGTCATTTTGGCAAAGACATCATTTTGAAGTTAGGAATCATGACCTAGGGTTGTGAGTTTATCAAGGTCTTTATATCCAATTTATGTCCTTGTGATTGTACTGACCTTGGGGAATCCTAATAAAAAATTAGTAATTAACCCTCCAGGCTGGGACATTCTTTAATCAGGGAGAAACAGTAGAAGTTAGAAACTTGCAGCACTAGTCAAAGGAAAAGTGATGCCTGATGTGGTAAAACGTTAGCAAGTTTCAGACATATTTTAACATATCTTGTGAAATAAAAATGGAATCCAACTGTCCAGACTTCCTTTGTCCCAGGATCCTACACAGTTTCAAAATAATCTGGCAAGATGGCCTCTAAGAGCTCGTCCAGCCCGTCAGTTCTGTGACCGTGTCTTTGCTCTTGGACTCGGTTAGGGCTCAGTGAAGGAGTGGGCTCTGGCTTCCGAGCTCTGTGTAGCCACAGAAGACAGGGGCTGAGAGAATAAGTCATTATAGATGAACTAAGTCTCTTTCTTTCATCTTTCAGGTTCTTATAATCCCCTCTGGTGCCAAGGTTCTAACAATGGGCTTGTGATTTCAAGGGCCCTGAAACCTCCTTTCAATCACATCCATCTGCCGGTGTCATGATGCCTACGGTTTCTATTTTGGACACCTTCTGGGTGAGACATGCAAGGCTTCTGTTGAAACAATAATGTCCCCGACATGCCATCCATGAACATCCCAGGAAAACTTAAATATGATCTGTAATTTGCCTAAGCACAGCCTTTTATTCTCACAATCTGCAACTATTTACCAAGAGCCTATTCCTTGAAAGGCACTATACTTATCTCTAGACTGACGCCGGCCCTCTAGGAATTTAAAATTTAAGCAGAGAATACTTGAAATTACCACACTGAAATCAATCATACGATAACTACGTTAAAGAGAGTCACAGAAAGACACATGAATTAGGACAAAAGCTTGCAGAGATGGAGGAAATAATCAGAGATCTTTGAGTCAGTGAGACAGTGGAAAGCAAAGTGTGGACATCCATCAGTGCTTTCCAATGTGCCCCGGGGAGTGCTAATCTGTGGTCAAAGATATTTGGAAAGGGACACCCACACATGACTGTGGACACTTAGATATCAAAGGTCAAGAGAAACACTGGGGAAAATCTACCTGACTTTGTTCATCTCAGCATTTCTCAAACATAGGGACCTACTAATAGAACTTGCCCACTTCTAGTGACACTTGTTACAGTGTATCAGAATGTGGGTTGGACCCTAATTCCTCCACTGCTAGCCTCTATTACCTCAATGAAATCATTTAACCTTTATAAGCCTTGATTTCCTCATCTGTAACCTGGAGGTAAGAATGCACACTCTGTTTTATTCCTTAAGGATCAGTGGCTATAATTACCGGAGTGACATAATCATCATATGAATAATGACACCTTCATATAAGATGGACAGAATATCTAGGAGAAAACAAGATTCTTGCTAGGGGCTCAAAAGTGTGGGTTCCCCTTATCTCTTCCTTTTATTCTTTGTTAAAGAGAAAAAAAGCAGAACAGAACATAAGTTTGTTGTTTTTTTAAAATACATATTTTCTTTATCCTTATTTACTTATTTATAAATAAGTGAGAAGCAAATCTGAAACCTGGTAATTGTGACAGCCAGCCCACATCCTTGGGAAAGAGAACAGGATACCTGACCATGCAGATTTCCAGGAGAAAGGCAGACTCCAGACCAGGCTGAAGGTCCAAAATGGAATGCATATGAGAAAAAGAATTCAGATTGCAATTTCTAATTCTCCACTTGAATGTCTCTTAGTGGCTTCTCAAGATTGCAGTCCGAGCGGGCATCCTAACCAAACCTGACTCACTTTACACTCCAGTGTAGCTGCTACAGCTGCTGCCACGTGGGATCTCAGCTGGGTCAGGACTCCCCGGTCCAGCGGCATTCCTAAACCAGACCAAATAAATCAGTCTGTCCTCATTTCCAGGGTAAACTCCTCTGACTCTAAGAGAAAATCCTCCCATCAGACCTTTCTCTAAGCATCATCCTGGTCTTTGAAACAGCCACAAGAGGGCGACAGATCATCTTTTCTTTCTTTCCTTTTTTTTTTTTGAACATGAAGATTTAGTCTGATTCACCACACAGAAGCACATAGCTTCAATTCATACAAGCCAAGGAAATCTGACTGAGCATGGTGAAAGGTTAAGATTATCAGTCAATACAACCTATTTAAGGAGATTTTTATTTTTTTATTTTTAAAAAAATTTTTTAAAGATCTTATTTATTTGACAGAGAGAAACACAGCCAGAGAGGGAACACAAGCAGAGGGAGTGAGAGAGGGAGAAGCAGGCTTCCTGCCGAGCAGGGAGCCCGATGTGGGACTCGATCCTGGGACTCCGGGATCATGACCTGAGCCGAAGGCAGACGCTCAACCAACTGAGCCACCCTAAGGTGCCCCTAAGGTGATTCTTATTTCAAAATATTTATGAAAAATCAATTGCACCTGATAATCAACATCATTTTTCCTCCTACCACCTAAAAAATACAGTTGGGATGTTTTCTTCTCAATGAAAAAAAATTAAGTTATGTTAAAACATTCATTTTTCTGACCTTTCCAATATTTTCTTAATTAGCATGTTTTCCATGCTCCTTGATACAAATTCCATGTTCTTGATAGTGAACTGTTCCCTACAGAACGAGCAGGTTTTGTGGACAATTCGAGGGAAGGGATGTTGGGAAGCACAGGGAATTCCTGGGGAGGTAAGAGGTCCCGGTTCACCGAAACGGAAGGATTTGCATAGGAAAACAGGAAGAACACAGGGCATCGAGGGATTTTGTAATATGCGCTCTTGACAATTATAAAATAACATTAACTAAGCAGTTTACACTTAAGAAATGCATTCTGTAATCATCAAGAAATTGCTCACAGAAATACTGAACGAGACCTTGAAGCCCTGCTGATTTTTTGGACACAGAAACGGGATTTTCCCTAATCTCAGAAGTTCAATTTATTGTCCACAGTTTTTGCTAATTTATTCTCTGTGATAATTTGATGATTTATTTTGATGAAATGAGAAAGGTCATCTGATTGTTTTCAGGTAGGCTTGGCAAAAAGGTACAGCTTTGTAACTGAAATGGTAGAATTCACTGAAAGGTAGAATTTTTTTTCTACCTTCACTGAAAGGTAGAATTTTTTAAAAAAATCACTTCCTGTAGCTTCTAACTATATATATAATTCAGTTATGTTGACTTCAGTTTTACAGGAAAAAATGTGCATAAATCCAATTACATTAACTTTGGTAGAATAAATGTGGCATATTCAACATGTTAGCAATTATGATTCAAGGACTAAAGATGAGTGAACTATGTAACTGGGATAGGGTGTGATAGCTCATGTGTGTGTTCAGCTTTCAAGTATAAGGTTTCAAAAATGCAATCTTACCTAATCATCTCCATTAATATGGGCCAGCCGCACTTGACATTTTCGTTTCCACCGAGCCAATGAAGATAAATTGGAGATTCTTTTCATATTTTTCATGTTGTCAGAGAGTAAATCTGGGAAATGCTTGGTCACATTCCATAGAAATATCACTATGTATGAAAATATATATAGAAGAAGAAGGAGAAGGAGGAGGAGGGGAAGAGGGGGGGGAGGAGGAGAAGGAGGAACAGGAGAAGAAGAAAGAAGAAGAAAGAAGAAAGAAGAAAAGGGCTCCTGGGTGGCTCAGTGGGTTAAAGCCTCTGCTTTCAGCTCAGGTCATGATCTCAGGGTCCTGGGATCGAGTCCCACATCGGGCTCTCTGCTCAGCAGGGAGCCTGCTTCCTCCTCTCTCTCTGCCTGCCTCTCTGCCTACTTGTGATCTCTCTGTCAAATAAATAAAATCTTTTAAAAAAAAAAAAGGAGAAAGAAGAAGAAGAAGAACAACAACAACAACCAGGGGCACCTGACTGGTTCGGTCAGTTAAGGAAGCATCTGGTTCCAGCTTAAGTCATGATCTCGGGGTTCTGGGATCCCTCAAACCCTGTGTTGGGCTCCCACCTTAGCAGGGAGTCTACTTCTCCCTCTGCCCAAGCCCCCAGTGCTCATGCTCTCTTGCAGACAAATAAATAAAATCTTCCAAAAAAATCTATTAAAAAAGGAAGAAGACACTCCAGAAAATATCTGTCATGTAGGTAACTTGGAAATATCTCACCTTTATGCATTGTCCAATTTCAGTGATTAATGGCCTCATGTTGCATATTTCCCATCATCAATTGAGAAAAAATAGAAAAATAGGAATATAGCAAGTTGATTTAAGCTTCAATTTTAAATTTTTAATCGTTTAATATTCTAACTTTTTATCAATATAAGAACTCTATAAGAAAAAAAATTTAAAAAGTAGCTCCAAGTTTAAGGAAAGAGTCAACACAGTACATTACTCCTTTATCTTGATAAATATTCATGGCACGAAGAAGAGAATGTTCTAGAGACAGCTCAGAAAGGATATATCAAACTGTAGTAGGGAGTGGAACCGGGAAAGTGGAAAATGGGTTGATAGACAGGGTCCAAGATGACACCAATGATCCTTCCCCAATATTCACATGCTCATGGTCCCATGGACATCCTCCCACTTTACACAGAAGAACTCTCACTTTCTCTTCTTGATATTTTCTTGTCTTTCTTTTTTAAAGGCAATTGGCATGTATTTACTTAAGCGTCACAAAAGCAGCAACTTTGCCTACCTTGTTTATCTCTGTTTTCCCATGCCTAGAAAAGTACCTGGCACATAACAAGTTCTCAATAAATGCTTGTTGAATCAACTCAATGAGTAATTGTTTCAATTATAGGAATCCCGCTGGGTCCATAGGAAAACCAGGAGACCTGGCAAATAAAATCAGCCACCTTCTCTCTGCAGGGAGGTGCTGAAGATTCTAACATAACAGAGTCCACAAATTATGTCCAATATTTCAAAAATACCTAGCTCACACCTACAATAAGGTAGGCAATAAATACATCAAATGTTTCAAAACCCTAAAAAGAGACTCCATTTACCAATGATAGGGCCGTAGCCCACACCTGTCACATTGGAACGGAGGACACCATTTCACCTACTTCATCACAAGTGTTTTAGATAAAAATGGAGAGAATCACACAGCCAAGAAGATTGATTGCCATGGTCACCAGCCTCAGCAAACTCTCAACACCCAGCAGCCCCTGTGTCTGCCCTGTCACCTCCCTCCTGGTCAGCACAGTGATGGCTACCAGCCTCCTTTACTCTCCCCTCGGCTTAGTATCAGCCAATGTCTCTGTTCTCCCGGCCAGACCATTAAGTCCCTTTGCCTCCTATTCAGCAAAGACGAAAACCATAGAAAGTAATTCACACTTCATGAGCCCATGCCCTTGTCCTTCCCTGTTTTGAGGGGAAGAGCCTTGCCTTAGGACCTTCTGAGGACTGAGGGCTTATCAGAAACCAGGGCTAGGAGTGTTACTGGTCCTCAGATGTGTCCCTTCTCCCGAGGCAGGCTTACACGAGCCCGGGAGCCTTGGCGGAGGGGCAAGTGACAGGTGCAAGGGTGAGAAGACACCTCCACGTCTCGCACTTGGGAGCGGCTCACGAATCAGGTCTTCTCCTGAGTCACTATGTCACCGAGCCCTGTGCCTGCATCCCCAAAGGGGTTGGTGGAGACTGCACACATGCCCTTCACACATTCACTCGACATAGGTCTTCTCAGTGGGTCGTAGAAATAAAAAGAAGTCCAGAGGTTCACACAGACAAGAAAGGAAGACGCAGGGAGTTCGGGGATGGCACGGTCTTTTCCCTGACTCAGGCCCGGGCATAAAACACCCTGAGAGATAGACATCTGTTTATTTTCAAAATAGTTCAGCACATTGGACTAATTTTTCAATAGCAACACATAAACCACTTATAACTCCAAATGTAAGTGAGAGCGGAGGGCAGCTAATGAGCACAGGGAATGCATGTTCACATCCTTTCCCCAAACAGCCTTTTCTTCTTTCTCACTGTTCTAGCTTCTATCAGATACGATTTCTCCGCTAAAATCTGTTCCCTCACTCTTCCTGCTCTTCTTTTGTGGCCACCTCAGAGTTTAAGCAGAGCAAGAATTCAAAATGCAACAGACGGGAAGTTCTGGGCTGCCGGGCACAGGACTTGGCTTTAAGTTCAAAGGTGCATCCGTTTTTGTTTTATCTTCTCTACGATGCTAAAGAGAATGGTAAAGACAACTGTTCCCCCAAGTGTAAACCGAGGGGTTCTCACAGAGTTGACTAATGCCAGGAAGTATTGGATTTGTATAATTGAAATATCTAGATACATAGATGATAGATAGATAGATAGATAGATAGATAGATAGATAGATAGATAGATGGCAGTGAATGATAGTTATTATTAGCTACCTGTTCCTCAGCAGGTTAAAATATAATATATACATATTTGTAATAAGGCCAGTTTTGAGGTTACTATATGTTCAGATTGAACATGCAGGGACCACACCTCACCAAGTGCTTTTGACCACTCTGAAATAAAATCCGTTTCTACACGTATTCTGAGAATAAAACTTCTCAGAGGATTGTGACACTTTTTCTAGCCATACACAGTATGAGAAATCATAACAAATTGTGCTTCAAAGTGATGAAACATTTGCCTTCGTGTTTAGAAGACTAGAAATTCATTTGAATTTCTGTCAGTGCTATTGTTGAAAAATATAGATAAGAACAGAGTAAAAAATACATAATTAATCTTATAAGAAATCTTAGGTAACAAGCAGATATTTTCCCCCGATTTTTAATATTGTTGAAAAATAATATGGAGAGGGATTGACTCCTCTTTAAAAAAAAAATTTCAGGTTCTTTAATGAAAAGCAAATGAGGTATTGATCACCTTCAAACACAGAAAAATCAGGGCTTAATATTATAAACGAAAAATAAAATTAAGAGCACATATTAATTTTAGAGCACATAACTTTTATTCTTTGTGGCTTTTGGCCAAAGTAATGATCACCGCTGTGGATGGGTAAGTCGCAGTTAATACAACTTGGTATTGTATCATGAAAGAACAATTGCTTTGCTAGGTAACTCGTAGGGCCTCCTCTAAAGAGAAATTATTTAATCTTTATAGACCACACCATGTCTGTTAAAAATTATTTTAAATAGAGTTGGAAGGTACACAGCTCAAAAAATCACTTTATGTTCTGTTCAGTGATAACCCAGAAATAGCCACAGAAGTAGGCTGTTAATTAATTATAGCTTCTCTTGTCACCAAGGAAACGGACAAAAACAAATTACAATGACTTTAAGTGTCCTAGTCCCAACCCAGGCCTGATTTGGTTATTGCTATAGTAACTCTCCTAAACTTGCTCAAAACACTCTAGGATTTCTATGTTTCCACAAAGCCGAAAGGATAACTTGCTGATAGGATGTTTTCCCACTCCGAATATGTTTCAGGGTACGTGGAGCCCTCTAGGAATGTCAGGAGGAGGGAGAGGCTGTGTACCTGCCCTGGGGTCACTGGGAGTCCCCTGTCTCCTTGAGGAGAATTCTCTCTCCTCTTCCTTACACCGCACCCAAGAAACCACCTCCCCTGATGAGCTGTGTCCCAGCCCGAGCACTTTGTTCGACACCTGCTCAGAACTAACTATGCCTTCAGAGAAATGATACGCCTTAAGACAGCCTATCACAGAACACATTTCTATTTAGACAGAAATGATGGAGCGAGGAGATCGTATGCTCTTTATATTCAAGGCTGAAATGAAAAGTCTCTCTGTTTAATCAAGAGGACATGCAGATGCCAAAAATGCCAAGACAGAGGTGAATAAATGCTCTATTCTCAAGACCCACACTTAGGTCTGCATTTATTATAAACTCCTTTTAAGTTTCAAGAAAACAAAATCACACATATTCCAGCATTTTTTTTTAATGGCAAGTATGGCCTTTTCTCTCTGCAGCACTGAAAAAGGATTAGATTTTTCTATAGTTATTGAATCAGTACAACCAGTACTAATTTTTTATATTTTTATTGTGACATTTCTGAGTTGCTAACGGAACATACCTATGAAAAATAAACACTTTTAAAAAGTATTAGTATTTTTGGGGGTGCCTGGGTGGCTCAGTTGGTTAAGCGACTGCCTTCAGCTCAGGTCATGATCCCGGAGACCCGGGATCAAGCCCCACAGCGGGCTCCCTGCTCGGTGGGAAGCCTGCTTCTCCCTCTCTCACTCCCCCTGCTTGTGTTCCCTCTCTCGCTGTGTTTCTCACTGTCAAATAAATAAAATGTTTAAAAAAAAAGTATTAGCATTTTTAATATGCCAATATTGCAATTTGAATCAATAGCCTAGAAAAGTTCTAACTTGCCCAGTCTTTAGCAGATTTTTGCATACGAGAAAATTATGTTTCCTTTAGAGTTGTATTTTTTTGATTGCAGAAAAAAATTGATTGCAAAAACAAAAAAGCATAAGCCTACATAAATGAATCATTTTAAGAAAAAAATCTTCTGTGAGGAGGAAGTAAGGAAGTTTGACTTCACGGTCTTAAGCCATGAAACACAAAACGTGAGTGCGTGTTTACGTGGCAGGGAAACATTCAAGTATTAATTTAGGGCAGTTCTGAGACATCAGATAAGATGATCTCTTTCCCTGAAATTCCCCCCACACCACTTCAATACAGGAGACATGCACTGTTATTTTGAGGGAGCATTTTCTAGAAACAGAAAAAGCAGAGAATATTCTGTCTCTGAGGAAAAGAAAAGGTTTTGTCAAAAAATGGAGATTAAAAAGTGGATACATGTTACTAGTACTGGTTGAGTCCCATTTCATTACATGCATATTTTAGAAGGGTTTTATTACAGAAGGAAATGAGCCTTGAAGAAAAAAAGGAAGAAAGGAGAAAGGGAATCTTAGCCCTTTCTGCCTTTCCATGGCCAAGTTCTGAGCAGAAAGTCTGGGCTGAGAGATGCTGGGAACCCCGGCATAGTTTATGGGGATCTGAGAGTAGGAGACTTTCATAGGCTGCTCCTCATGCGAGTGCCTGCCAGCCACACGGGATCCATCCAGCAGGTGCAGGAGAGTGGGAGTGGTCATTCTTCTCTTCCCGATGCTCATTCCTCTTGGGGCCCTTGCCCCGAACTGCGGGAACATTCCTCAGCGAGCTGTGGGGCCGAGTCGGTCCACACCCTTGGGCTGCCTGCCAAATCCACTGCTGCTTCTCCCACTGCACCCCGAGCTTCACCTCCGCTCCCCACCACTGGCTGCTCTTCCTCTCCTAGGCCTTCTGTGCTCCGAAAATGGCACCACTGTTCATGAAACCACAGCGTTCATCCATGTTTCCTCTTTTCTTCTACTTCTGACCTGACCTATGAGCAGATCATTCTGGCTTTTTACAGTGATACCGACTTAGCTCAAGCCACCATGCTCTGTGGCTGAGCTTCTCCAGGTGCCTCCTCTCTCACTTCCCTGTGTCCACCCTTCCCAACTCGACCACCTTCTGCCCAAAGCAGCCCCAGTGACGCGTCCAAAGCCTCCGTGAATCAGAACAGTTACACTTCCTCCCAATACCCTCCGATGGCTTACCTTGTATTCAGAATTAAGTGCCACCTCCTTATCAAAGATCGCAAGGCCCTAATAGCCTACACCCTGATTCCTCGAGACCCAAATTATCTGTGCCTTGCTGATTCCGTGGTAGTCACCGTGGTCTTCCTGTTGTTCCTAAATATTCCAACTGATTCCTTCCTTTCTCAAGGCCATTGTTCGTTCTTTTCTCACCACCTCATCTTTATGTTTAGATCTTCATGCAAATGCCATTTCCTCAAAGAACTCACTTTGACCACAGTACTTAAAATGGTCTGTCCCTCTTCACATCCAATGCTTACCCTACTTTATATCGTAGTGCTCATCAAACTTTGTGATTACATTGGTTATTTATTTATTTATTGTCTACCCCTCCTATGGAGATAGACCTTCTATAAGGGCAGAAATTTTCCTCTTTTTTTTTTCCCCAGTGTATATTTAGCTTTTAAAACGGTGCCTAGAGCAAAGTAGAGTGATATAAATAGCTGTTGGGCCAATGAATAAAAACATAATAATGATATGTTGTCTCTAGGCATGTACAGCACCTCCAATCCTCCCCCAACAAAAGAAACATTTATCTAGCCAATCATTTCCAATAAATTGGAAATCTACAAAAAATAGCTAATCTGATTCACAGTCTATATGAATTGTTAGAAATTTTAAAAATGGAACTCTGTCAAATGAATTACACAAGTGTAATTCCATAGAATGGAGTTTTATAACAATTTGAAAAAATAATTTAATAAATAAAACTATACTTTATCAATTGTATTTATTATATTTGTTGCTAAAAGATTAGTAAATTCATGAGCCATGAAATAATAATGCCCAATACTACTTCATGTCACTAAAATATATTCATTTAATAATATTAATACTGTCTATTTCTATAATTTTCAATGAATGGGTTATAATCTTGGTTTCTTGAGAACATTAGCTAACGGCACGGCAAGTGACATATCTCTTAGGTATGTTACATAAACTCAGAACTGTTGTTCTACTTGGTTTTACTGCCCTTCTAAAAGTTCTTCAGGCTACATGTTCCCAGGAAAAGGAAGGGGACCGTGGATTTGAAATACGATATTTACTGAGAGTGTTCAAATTTATGGCATTCTATGTGTGAAAGCATGAGACCATTATAAAATGATGACCTGGTTGATATGCACATGGTGGTGTGCACGTTATGTACACAGCTTACACATGGTACATGTGTTCTGGTACACAGTGACAGATGTACGATGACTCAAAAGTAAAAATCATTTTTGAATAGTTGTATTAACAACCCAGAATAAGAAGAGGAGTTTGGCCAAATATTCTTATTAGTCTGTACCGGCTGCTCTAACAGGATACTATGGCCTGGGTGGCATAAGGAACAGAAAGTTATTTCTCAATGTTCTGAAGGCTGGGGAGCCCAAGACCAAGGCATCTTTGGGATCTGTTCCTCTTCCTGGTTCATAGGCCTTCTTTGTTAGTCTCACCTGGTGGAAAGAGTGAGGAAACTCTCTGGGGGTCTCCTTCATAAGAGCATGAATCGCATTCATGAGGGCCCCACCCACATGACCAAAGGCCTCACCCCCTGAAACCATCACCTTGGGGTTTACGTGTCAGCATATATATTTTTAGAAGGCATAATGTGTGATTTGGAATCATACAACCCTATCTTCCTTAGTGTGTTTTACTTCTTAAATTTTTATAGTTCTAATTTTGAAATAATTTTAGCCTTACAGAAGTTACAAAGGTATTTCCAAGAAGTCCCATACAGCCTTCATCCAGCTTCTCCTAATATTAATGTCTTGTGTAATCATGGTTTAATTATGAGGACTAAGAAACTAACATCAGTGCAATGTTACTAACTAAAGGACAACCCTTCTTCTACCCCCAGTGTCTTTGTTAAGTCAGGAAGGAATTCATGACCTCACATGACTTCAATTGTCCCACCTCCCAAGGGTCTTCTGATCTGAGACTGCTCCTCTGTCCTTCCTCTTCCAGTGACTCTGACACTTTGGGAGAACCCTGGTTAGTTGTTTGGTAGAGTGTCCCCCCATTTGCCAGTGAGCACAAAGCACAGTGTCATCCGATGTTGAGTACAATCTCCTTTCCCCGGACCTCTCTGCCCTTCCGTGATTCATCTGCTTGTGGCTCTGTGGCTCATGTTAGTGCTATTGTAGGGAATAAACGCGGTTGTGGAACAGAAAGCAGGGGCATCTGGGTGGCTCAGTTGGTTAAGCGATGCCTTCGGCTCAGGTCATGATTCTGGAGACCCAGGATCGAGCCGCGCATCGGGCTCCCTGCTCAACGGGAAGCCTGCTTCTCCCTCTCTCACTCCCCCTGCTTGTGTTCCCTCTCTGGCTGTGTTTCTCTCTGTCAAATAAATAAAATCTTAAAAAAAAAAAAAAGAAAGAAAGCAGAGAGCTAGCAGATGAAGTGATAGCCAGGTTCTCAGAGACAGCAGCCCTGGAGCTCCCCACGGCAGCCGCCAGGGACCGGGGAAAGGCAACGCTGCGATTGATACCTGGCACATCTCAGCTCTCTGCAGACGTCCTCAGTCTTTAAATCCTGAAACTTCATACTTAGGTGTTTGAGCATTTTGAACATTTCATGGTGTTGTTAAACTGTAAAGATGCTTTTCAGCCCAAGTCTGCAAGATGTCTATAGCTTCAAAATAATAACAACAGTTGTTGAGGGTATTATGTGACCCTTGCTGTTTAACACACAGCTTTAGGAATAAGATGATGAAATCAGTTGGTGACCCTCTTCTCCATCTGGTGGTGTTCTACTAACCTGGTTAAGATTTCACATGCTTGTTCAATTTACATAAAACTCCATCTCTGTGCATATATTCATTCTATGTATTTAACATTTAAGATTCACTTACTTTTGATCTCCCTTTATTTTAATTCCAAAACTATCAAATTTTGAAGTTCTACATGCTCCAAAGATCTATACTTTTCAGAAAAGAATTTCTCAACTTCTTTGTGGATAATAATCAATGTTTATTTATCTCTATGTTGTGTTTAAAAATATTTTGTGGAAATAACAACCAGATTTTGGGAATATAATTTCCATTGTTATGCACTAAAGAAACAATTTGCCTGGCAACATTTGTTGTTTTTTTGCCCCCGAAACAACAACAAATCCATGGTATTGAAGTATATTCAAGTTTAAAAAATGGGGAAAAAAGCTTCTGAAAAATAAGTTAACTTTTAAAATTAAGAACTAATTCTAAAAGTTATAAATACAGAGGCCTGGCTGTCTCAGTCAGTGGAGTGTGAGACTCTTGATCTCGGGGTTGAGAGTTTGAGTCCCACATTGATGTAGAGATTACTTAAAAAAATAAAAACTTTAAAAAATAAGTTAAATAAAAATAACAAATAAATTATTTATCTTTGTGAAAGATAAATTGGTTTGTTCATTTTTAAAGCACTCTCTTAGTGCAGGTAAGTGTTATTTGATTTATAAATTCAACTTAAATGCAACTTAAAAATTAAGAACCCTATGTTTTTTTGTTTGTTATTAAATGCACTGTTTTAAACCAAACACATCTATATCTCAAATGTCAGTGTGCCTCTAGAGAACACTAGATTTGGCCTCTCATTTTACTTTTTAGGAAATCTGGGAATTTAATGCCAGAGCCACTGAACAATTCTTACATTTTTGAAGAAACAAGTTACTCTCCTAAAATTTTATTTGGAGTGGGAACAATTTGATATTTATTTTCTTTCCCCTATAATTTCTATCCCTATTTTATAGTGACTGAAATGAAATAATAACTCTTCCTAAATTAGAAGTAAATCCATCGTAATTTAAGTAAGTGAAATCAAGCACGGCATATTTTTCAATCTGTTATAAGATAATATATGAAGCTTTATTTGAAAGTATCCTACATTGATTTTTCTCCAATCAACTGCCCTCCTCCTGTGTGTGATTTTATGAACAAAAAAATCAGCTGAATCAGAGCCATGAGAAAAAAGGTGAAGGAACATATCTTCATCTACATGATTCAAAAATAAAAGTAAGCCACACAAATAAAAAATTTCAAATGGAAGATGTGTACTGTTTCTTTCTAAGGCATGACGTGATGCCTAGTTTACTTCTGGATGATTCTACCTTTCGGATTGGGAGTCAGCCTGCCTGGCTCTCAATCTCAGTCCCACTCTCCACTGGGGGACTTTGGGCAAGCAAAGTATTCCTTGTCAATCTGTTTCTCCATCTGTAGAAGGCAGATGATAATATCCATACCTACCGTATATGGTTATAAAAATTAAATTGTAGAATCAGAGTCAAGTAGTTAACACAGTTCTGGCACATATGAAGAAGTAATCGAATGTTAGCTCTTACTTCCATCCTCATCATTTCAAAAATCTCTGCAGTCAACACAAAGAATAGCTCTTTTTTTCTATACATATTCAGTTGGAAAAAAAAAAAAAAAGATAAGTCTCTCCTCCTGCCTTGTTTTCTATTTCTTTTCTAAATAAAGAGTTCCTTTATTTAACTGGGATACATCAATGAGGAGTAGAGGTAAAGCCAATGTTGTTGTTTTTTTAAGATTTTATTTATTTATTTGACAGAGAGAGAGATATCACAAATAGACAGAGAGGCAGGCAGAGAAAGGCAGGGAAGCAGGCTCCCTGCTGAGCAGAGAGCCCAATGTGGGCCTGGATCCCAGGACCCTGAGATCATGACCTGAGCTGAAGGCAGAGGCTTAACCCTTTGAGCCACTCAGGCGCCCCAAAGCCAATGTTTTTAAGTTCTTGGAAATGCACTGACACGATCTTAAAACAATGGGTTTCCATGCTACTCAGAGAACAAGATTCTGTTTTGTTCAATAATCTGCAATCTGTGTATGCCAATTCTTGGAAAACAGTATTAAAGGAGCAAATTCCGTATTTCCACATTCTAGTTCTATTGATAGAAAATGCTATTTCATTGTGATTTTTAAAGTTTTGTTCTTGCTCATTAATGATATGATATTTAAGTCGAACAAAAATGACCTTTCTTAGTTGCATCCAGATATGGTATGGCAAAATAATACCTCAAAACTGCAGATTAAAACATGAGTCCCATCCAGGGATGAAGATGTCTTTGATTCAGTTAAAGCCAGATCCTTTCCATTGTTTAGTTTTAAAATAGGGAAAAGATTTTAACCCTAAAGGACATCAAATCACACTTCTCATAAACCCTATTGAACAAGAGATTGTTATTTCTTTGCATATTCTGTCTTCTCAGTGAAAACATGCTCAGTAAGCTTGGCATTGAGGCTGGATGGTCAATACAGCTCAACGATAGATATCTTCACTCAAAAATACATTTTCTTCAGAACAAATGTAATGTAATGTCTAGAATTTTTCAAAATAATGTGTCTAAAGGCAATATTAAGAGACAAATTCTCCTTCATTGGTTTTCTGTAAGTCAAGCTGATACTTTGATTACTGTAGAGCTATTTGCTATTCTTCCTTTCTGTGATACCACTGTGTGAGTGACATCTTTTCTTCAGTTGTGAGCGATTTGCTCTGCCAACTGGGTTTTTTTTTTTCTTTAAGATTTTATTTATTTGACAGAGAGAAACACAGCCAGAGAGGAAACACAAGTAGGGGAGTGAGAGAGGGAGAAGCAGGCCTCCCGCCGAGCAGGGAGCCCGATGTGGGGCTCCATCCCGGATCTCCGGGACCATGACCTGAGCCGAAGGCAGTCGCTTAACCAACTGAGCCACCCAGGCGCTCCATGCCAACTGGATTTTTTACACAATTCTTTGTGCTACTTGGAAAAGCCCTTCCATAGTTCCTGTCCCTGAGTCCATCCAGGTTTCCGTAACAAACTACTACAGCCAGGGTGGCTCCTAAGCAACAGGAATGATCTCTCTGGAGGCCACATGGCCAGGGTCAGGCTGTGGCACAGACAGGTCCCCTGAGAACCCTCTTCCTCACTGAGGATGACAGCCTCACATGGTGGTCCTCCCATGACAGAGGGGTGATGGAGCTCTCTGAGGTCCCCTTCATGGGGGGCACTAATACCTTTCATGGGGGCCCCACCCTCAGGATGGAATCTCCTTCCCTTCTAATGCTACCATGTTGGAGGCTAAAGTTTCAACATCTCGACGTAGGGGACACACACATTCCATCCACAGCACCCTCCCAATGCCACTGAATTGTCACCTGCTCTGGGAAGACTTTCCTGAATCTCTGATTTTCTCCTGATTTCAAGATTAGTGCTTAGTGTCAGAGCTGGTTTCATAGTCGCTAACTCTGCAATCCTTGACAATCATCTGAATTCTGTAAAGGGAGGGAAATCACTTGATGACCTCAAAGTTTGACTACTCTAAGGACATTCTGATGACTCTTGGAAACAGGTCCACAGATTTTTCAGGGGCCGCCCCTGTGAGTTATCCGGGAGGCTCCACTCAAGTGATGTCGCCTGTATCTCAGAAAGCACTTAGTTTCCACACAGCAAGCGTAGAGGTCAAAGGGAAGCAATAGAAGGTGACAGATATCCCAGGGAAGGGATAAGAACAAAGTTATCTTTTAAGTAGGAGTGACATGTTAAAAAGAGAGCTGCAAATAGTCTCCTCATGGCGTAGCTGGCTCCGCTGACCAGAGGATGACACATTTGCTCAGTCTGGAGAGACTGCAGTCCATGTAGGAGATGGGGCTCCACCCCCACAGGAAAACACTTGCCACAGCAACAATAAGGACACTGCCAACAGAGGGACACCTCCCTGGGGAGGGAGCAGAAAAATGCTTCTTCTAAATGGCACTTCAGCCATTTAAAATGTCTTCGAGATTTGGACAAACCTGTTGGAAACGGAGTTATTTTCTGGAAGAGATCCAAACGTGAACTTCCAAAATGCAGACATTTTGGAAATCTGTATTATTCTTGGGATGAATTGATTCATCTCGTTCCGTGAGGGCAGGCAGGATGATATTTGACAGAGAGTTTCCCTCACAGGCCTGGCCCCCATCAGGCGCGAGCGAACAGCTGGTTCTTCCCCACCTCCCAAACTCCAGTCTTCCGAACAAGACGTGACTTATCTTCACGCCTTTAATGGGCTCCTGTCAACCCCGACTGATCGGGGTTCGCCACTCGCCTGTCTACTGCTGTCCTGTTCAATCGAAAGCACGCGGCTGGATTCAAAGGAGGTTTTCTGGGGCTGTACAGAGAATCTGCTCAGTGTCAGCAAATTGAGTCCCCCTTTCCCCCACCCACTGGGATACAATTTCAAAGATCAATTCTGATCTGAGATGAAATTTACATAATGGTGGTGTCATCAGAGGCACCAAAACTGACAGGGGTAGACTCTGAATGTGTGCAGGAGGAAAGGTGCCAAATTTGCAAGTCTGTGATGATAACAATTGGTTAGGCAGCTGGCCAGATTTTGCACAAAGTTGGCTGGAATTCATAGGTATTTGCATTTTTTAAGCTAAGTCATTCCTCAGAGTGATTAAAACATAAGTCATGGTGTCTCTAGCCTGCAAGCAAAGGTAGGAGGGACCGGAGGGACCATCGCTGGTCTCCCCAAGGCCCATCTCTCCTTCCCTCTCTGCTAGCTTCAGCATAACCCAGTTGAAAAACATTTGGTGCACAAAGATTGAACAACCCCCCACACGTACTTCATCTCTCCATCCTCTCCCTTCTGCTATGTCTACAGTATGGCAGCCACACCAAGATCTATTCCTGTCCACCTAATCTGAGACATAAACGCATTCTAATCTTTGGTCTAGTTATTAAAGGATCAGAGATATAATGTAATGCTCTCAGAATTTCTCTTACGGTGCTTAATCACTCATAATACAGATCATCTGAAATCTACTCAAAACAGATTTTTTTTTAAAAAAGGTATTTTTTTTATTTGACAGAGAGAAACACAGCTAGAGAGGGGACACAAGCAAGGGGAGTAAGAGAGGAAGAAGCAGGCTTCCTGCTGAGCAAGGAGTCTGATGCGGGGCTGGATCCTGGGACTCCAGGATCATGACCTGAGCCGAAGGCAGACTCTTAGCGACTGAGCCACTCAAATGCCCCATCAAAACAGATTTTTTCAACTGCTGATCTACAGCAAGAGAAACGCTGTCATGTATATTTTATTACTCTGAATGTGTCCACTGGACAGGGTACTATACAAAGATACAAAAGCTTAGATGCCTCTATTTCTTAAAAATTCTGTGACAAAGGCTCTATACCCAAATACTTTGAAAACTGTAAAGCTACAGGGGACAAGAAGCTATGCTCACACATAACTCTGTTATATTTTCATCCACTTGTCTGCCCTAAGACTACCTCTTTTTGAATATTTAAGAAAATGAGAAAAAAAGATGCTATAATCCAAGAAAGTAAACATCTCCTAAGAAACAAGACCTCAGTGCCATGTAGAACAAATCAGGTGTAATTTGACACAAGATTTTACAGTCTAAGGGAGAAACTCTTTGCCCTGATAGAGACACCACAGGTTGCACACTGAATTCCTTTTAAATAAAATGTACTCCATCAAGTAAACTATATTAAGAGGGAATGGTGCCTGCTTCTCCACAGTATTGTCAGAGTGCACATGAAACATGGCGAAAAGAAAGAGGGACAGCATCAGAGCCTATAAGCTGCTATAATCCAGGAGACCACTGGGCAAGAAGAGCAAGGTCATTTCAGTCCATAAGAAAAAAACATCTCCTGAACTGATGTACAATAAGCAATGCAAGAATAGACCCTATCCCTATATCACATTAAACATTTCTTGTTCATTACAACTACAAATATCTTAGTACATTGCAGCGCCCATGACACAGGAATGTGTCTGAATAACGTGATTCTCTAGCTTCAGGGATGGAAGTGGTCCTATAGTGGAGTCTTTGCCACACCCAAAGGGCCACCCCCACCCGCCCATGGCAGCTCAGGCTTTCCCTGATCCTTGACATTCAGACACAAGGCAGCTGTTTGGGAGGTGTGACAATGCTTTGTAACTTGCCCATCACAAGGTTGCTCCCTCCAAGGCTAGCCACAATAGCCCACCTCCACACTCCAGGTCACTGTCCAAAATACTACTCACCTTCTCATACACTGTTATGTGTTGAATGTGTCCCCACATCAAGAAAGATAATGATGGAGTCCTAACTCCTAGGCTTTAGAGATAGTCTTTACAGAGGAATCAAGTTCATAGGAGGCATTATGGCAGGTCCTAACACAACATGGTTGGTGTCCTTATTTGTCAAAAAGGGAAAATTTGACATAAGCGTAGAAGGAAGATGACATAAAGACCTAGAGAGCAGATCGTCATGTACAAGCCTAGGAGAGAGGCCTGGGACAATTTTTCCCTCATGGCCAAGGATAGAACCAATCTTGCTGACACCTTGATTTCAGAATTTAGCTGTCAGGACTAAGAATAAGTTTCTGCTGTTTGAAACACTCAGATTGTGGTCATTTCTTATGATAGCACTAGAAAATGAATATATTCACTATCTAATTTATATAGTTATTTATGATTTCATGATTTATGGTGTGCCTGCCCCCATCTACATGCTAAGATGGACGTTACTGATTGCAGGATTTTGTCTATTTTGTTCAGTGATCATCTGACTTTCGGAACTCTGCAGAGAACAGTGTCTGGCATTCAGCTCTATTCCATTAACACTTATTGAATGAGTAAATTATTTCAAGGGTCAGAATTTATAATATTCATATATAATTTGTTGTGACAGTTGGAGCTAAAAACTAAAGAAAAGAAGTTGGATTTAATGACCCAATTATTAGTTAATATCATCCTTCAATGTGACTTGTCCGATGTTGAAATATGAAAATAAGACTCATAGGTTTGCATTTTTTTTCTAATTATATCTCTACTTAAATTACAATTTCAGGGCACCTGACTGGCTCAGTCGTTAAGTGTCTGCCTTCATCTCCGGGCATGATCCCGGAGATCCGGGATCAAGCCCCACATCTGGCTCCCTGCTCAGCGGGAAGCCTGCTTCTCCTTCTCTCACTTCCCCTGCTTGTGTTCCCTCTCTAGCTGTATTTCTGTCTGTCAAATAAGTAAATAAAATCTTTTAAAAATTATAATTTCTAGGTGAAGTTAGTGATTGGTTCACTATCTGCTTTTTTAGTAATTTTAATTTTATTTATTTTTATTTTTAAAAATAATTTATTTTAGTTTTTCAGTGTTCCAAGATTCATTGTTTATGCACCACACCCAAACTCTCTCTTCACAAGTGATATGATACTTTATATGGAAAACCCAAAAGACTCCACTCCCAAACTACTAGAACTCATACAGCAATTCAGTAATGTGGCAGGATACAAAATCAATGCACAGAAATCAGTTGCTTTCAATGAAAATATAGAAAGGGAAATTAGAGAATCAATTCCATTTACTATAGCACCAAAAAAACCCATAAGATACCTTGGAATAAGCCTAACAAAATAGGTAAAGGATCTGTACTTGAGGAACTACAGAGCATTCATGAAAGAAATTGAAGACACAAAAAGATGGAAAAGCATTCCATGCCCATGGATCGGAAGAATAAACATTGTTAAAATGTCTATACTTCCCAGAGCAATCTATACTTTCAATGCCATCCCAACCAAAATTCCACCAGCATTTTTCAAAGTTCTGGAACAAACCATTCTAAAACTTGTGTGGAACCAGAAAAGACACTGAATTTCTAAAGAAATGTTGAAAAAGAAAAACAAAGCTGGGGGCATCACATTACCTGATTTCAAGCTTTATTACAAAGCTGTGATCACCAAGACAGCATGGTACTGGCACAAAAACAGACACATAGACCAATGGAATAGAGTAGAGGATCCACATATGGACCCTCAACTCTATGGTCAAATAATTTGACAAAGCAGGAAAAAATATCCAGTGGATAAAAGACAGTCTCTTCAATAAATGGTGCCAGGAAAATTGGACAGCTACATTTAGAAGAATGAAACTCAGCCATTCTCTTACACCATACACAAAGATAAACTCGAAATGGATGAAAGACCTCAATGTACAAATAGTCACACCAAAGGTCTTCTCAGATTTCTAGTAAGTACTTGACCAACTTGTGTTACTCCTGTCCCTGTAAGCAGTGGGCTTAAGTTACTAGTTTAGTGGATACTCACATGAAGGTACCATTAAAATTTCTGTGTCTCTAGTTCAGTAACTTATTAAAATCACACTGGGAAATATTTCTACAGCTTTCAGAGTGACTCTGGTAATGAATGACTAATCTATTGGAGATCTTGGCATAAGTAAGACCTTAAAATAATGGTTTTGGAAAGTCAAAACTGCACCTGTAAATGTATGGACTCCATGGTGTGACCACATCATGCATCATTCAAAATGGGGCACTTGAGAGTGAAGGAGGAGCTATTAAAGATTTATTTTATTTATTTTGAGAGTGAGTGAGCAGGAGGATGGGCAGAAGAAGAAGAAGGAGAATCCCAAGCAGATTCCCCACTGAGTGAGGAACCTGACACAGGGCTTGATATCATGACCCTGAGATCATGACCTGAGCCGAATCAAGAGTTGGATGCTTAACCAAATGAGCCACACAAGACCTCCAAGGAGGAGTTATAAACATTTAAGCTGAGATAAAGGAACAATCTGACATCTGAGGCCCATGTATATACAAAACTTTCTGATGACCAGGTAGTAAGGCTGGTGACACTGTAGAGACTATTATCATTATGAAAACATTTCATTGGGGCACCTGGGTGGCTTAAGTGGGTTAAGCCTCTCCCTTCGGCTCAGGTCATGATCTCAGGGTCCTGGGATTGAGCCCTACATCAGGCTCTCTGCTCAGGGGGGAGCCTGCTCCCTCCCTTCTCTCTCTCTACCTGCCTCTCTGCCTAACTGTGATCTCTCTGTCTGTCAAATAAATAAATAAAATATTTTTTTTTAAAGGAAGCATTGGGCACCTGGGTGGCTTGTGGGTTAAAGCCTCTGCCTTCAGCTCAGGTCATGATCTCAGGGTCCTGGGATCGAGGTCCACATCGGGCTCTCTGCTCAGGAACCTGCTTCCTCCTCTCTCTCTGCCTGCCTCTCTGCCTACTTGTGATCTCTCTCTCTGTCAAATAAATAAATAAAATTTTTAAAAAAAGAAAAGGTTAACAAAAAAAGGAAGCATTTCCTTAAGCATCTGCTTTTGAAGTAAAATTGTACCTGAGATATTATATATTATTAACAATATTAAAACTTCATGGTAAATCCTGTCATTAGAGATTTTTTTCTATGAAAATAAGATCAATGAGATTTTCACAGGAAAAACAACAACAAAAACAGCAGCAGCAACAACAACAGTGGGTTCACTGTGGGGTTGAGGGCATCTTCCAGAAACGTGTGAGCCATGCTCAGTGGACATCAGCAACTGAAAGGAGATCTGGAAGGGACAATGGGAGCAGAAACAAAGCAAGAATCAGGGAAGGAGGAAGGAGAGCAAAACACACTGGACCAACATTCACCCATTTGTTTATGGTCAGCAAAGTGGCAGGGATGAGACAAGTGGGGCATACTAATGAGGAGAACCAATGATGTCCTGCTCCACTAAACTGAACAATATATTTTTGAGTCCCCATTTTGTGTTAGGTGCTAAGAGAGACAAAAGTATTAGGCATAGTTTCTCTCCACCCCAAAGAAATGAATAGGCCATCGAGGAGTTATTTCAGCAATGAGAATGTTAATGTTTTAGAGAAGACCAGCTTTTATAAGACAAGAAAAATGGGTTAGTCTAGTTGGTTGCCTTTGTGTTCATGGCAGCAAGTAGCTGAAATGTCATTTTCAAAAACTGAGATGATCTTATTGACCACGCTGAATGAGTCGATTCCACTCCACTAGTGACACTTTTACCTACGGTGGTTGAGTTGACTGATGATCATACTCATTTTGTCAACCATGGGGTGACACTAGGGAAAGTCAAGATCTTCCCAACACTGAAGTCTGTAACGGCCTTGGAGGTCTTCAACTGAAGACCATGGTAAACCTCCCAGTAACTATTCAAAGCTTCCTGGAGATGCAGACAAACAAGAACCACCTCCTCATTCCTTTTGAAGTTCCAAGGACTACAGGGCTAAGCCTTTGAGATCATCACCATGAACCCATGGGCATGTCTTTCCGAGGTTTACCTCTTTATGTTATGGCTGCTTCTGCTAGACAGAAAATTTGTAATTTTCTCTGAAACTCTAATAGTTTGCTAGGGCTGTCATAACAAAATACTATAGACAGGGAACTTAAATAACAGAAATTTATTGTCTCACAGTTCTGAAGCCTAGAAATCAGGGATCAAGGTGTCAGCAGGTTTTGTTTCTTTTGAAGCCTCTCTTTAAGGTGTATAGAGGATCACCTTCTCACTATGTATTCACATGGTCTTTCCTTTATGTCTACTTCCAAATTTCTTCTTATTATAAGGATACCAATCATACTGGGTTAGAATGCATGCTAATGCACTCATTTTAACTTATATCTTTACAGAGCCTATCTCCAAATATAATCACATTCCAAAGTCTGGGATTAAGTCGGTCTTGTGAACTTGTGAAGATGCCATAACAGAATTCCTTAGACTGAGTGGCTTAAACAGCAGAAATTTATTTTCTCACAGTTCTGAAGACTCTAAGTCCAACATGAAGGTGCCAGCAGGTTTGTTTTCTGGTGAGACATCCCTCCTTAGGTTGCAGAAGATTGTCTTTCTATTTGGCCTCATGTGGTATATATAGAGAGAAAGAACAGGTGTCTCTTTCTTTTCTTATAAGGTCAACAGCCCTATCAGATTAGGACTCCTTCTTTATGACTTCACTTAACCTTTGCCACATCCTCAGGGTCGCTATTTACAAATACTGAGGTCACACTGAGGATTAGCCCTTTAACCCGTGAATTTGGAGGAACACAATTCCATCTGCAGAACAGTTCAACATACAAATGGGGAGGGCAGCACAATCTGACTCATAATGGAAGTACCTGTTATCAAAAGAACTCTCTTGTGGCCCCTTCCATGTTTAGTTTTGGAGGCATGCAAGACAGGACATTCAGGGAAGTTTCCCAATCCCAGTGCTCCAGGAGGCACAGCTAGGATACCAAGAGGAACACGTACATAGCTCTTTTCAATCAGGAGACCATCAATATCTTATTCCAACGCTGAAAGCACTCACAGTAGCTGAGTTGCTATGACTGATAGTCCGGAGTGCAATGACAGAAAATGGTCATTACGGTGAGGATGACACTGCGAGGTATCAGGGAGACAAGCCTCTTAGGTGAGGCCAGGGAACAATGACATAGGGCACTCACAGAAATTTTGTGAAAAACCCCATCACTAGCACTGAATGAAAGAATTGAAATAAAATGCTCCAGTGCCATCTTTGTCCATTTAAGCCACACCGCATCAGAAAAAGTATCATGGTTAGCATGAGTCCCTCACAGTCCTGGGGCTGGGCTTCTCAAGGCTTCTTCCTTGCTGACACCCTCAATTCAGACTTCAGACAGAGAGTGACTGAGTTGTGTGTGTGTGTGTGTGTGTGTGTGTGTGTGTGTGTGCGTGTGTGTGTGTGGTGAGAAAGAGTATAAAGTAAGAATTATAAATATTAATTGATATTAATCAGATTGCATGTGTGTGTGTATTCATACAAATACATAGAAGATTAGTTAAGCTAAGGCCAGAGGCTAATGGAAGCAAGGTGGCTCTGGGAAAATATCTGGAGGAGAAAACTTTACCTTTTGTGGAAGGGAACATCTGTGACTGCAAGTCAAGGATCTGTTTTATATTGCCCTCAACAGCACAAACATGGGTTGAGGGTCTCTAAGCACCAAGCTAGCCATCCCAGTAGGGAAACTATCTCAGGAACACCACGAGGGCCAGTCCTGAAGTCTGCCAGAGTCCAACCACAAGTGTCTACTTCTCTTTGTAACCCCATTCAGTGCTTGTAGCTGATTGCCTTCTTCTTATACCTCAGTTTCCCTTCTCTTCGCTAGGCCTAGAGATGCCAAGAGAAGGAAGAATCACTTAGATTCTTAGAGATACTCCAGCAGTTGACTTGTAACCTGTGTGTTCCTGACATGGAAGGTCAAGGAACTGGAAGAAATCTTGGGAGTGAACTCCCTGCACCCACCACCGGTACTTTCTCCTTAGACTGGCAGGTCTGCTATCAATTGCATGCATGTGTCAGCCTACAGAAATGATGCCCGGGCACGTCTATGTCATTGGAGACAATCCCCTCAGGATTCCATTCTCACTTACTGTGTGAGCTGTTCCCCGGTCTGCCAGAGTCTCAGTTTGTATTCAAACACTACTTGATATTAACATTTGGCTTCTAACACTTTGATTTTCAGAGCTCCCCAAAGATATGATCTTGCATTCGTCCCTTCACTCTATATTTGTCAAGTAGAATAACCTATTACAGTTTCCAATTTGAGACTCTAAGGACCGAATCCCTGGCTCTTGTCTATTTAATTAGTGGTCATAAAAAGGAGAGGAATCAAAAACTTACTTTCATGTTAAATATTAATCTGTCTTCCTACATATAGAAAATTCCAACATCCTAAAAATAACCCAGGATTGGCACATAATAAGGCTTATGATATAAATGATGGCCATCCTGAAAAGTGGTTAAAATTGGGGTGGCTAATACACTATTACATAAGTGATCCTGATATAGATGAACTTGGATGATATTTATTCATTTTCCCTCCACCAGCCCGACAATGTTCCAGAAGTAGAGAAATAATAGGCAATTCATTTTTCACCCTGGTTGTCCTTTTCAAAAAAAAGAATTTGGTATTTTTTTCTCTAAAATTTCACGGCAAAGGTTATAATTCCCACCTTTAAAAATCATTTTGAAAGAAGTACGAAATCCTTCTCCTTGTGAAATGATTATCTTTTCTGCATATTTTCTATTATTTTGGCTATCCAAAGCAATAACCACAAAAACATGACATTGTTAAGGTTCAGATTTTCCCCAATTATCCAACGGATTCAGAAGAGAGAGATTCTGCTCTCAACCCATGTTCTGGCCACATCACCACTGTGATACATCCGCCCTGAGTCTCTTGCCTGCAGAATCCTGATGAATTCAAATTCCCTGGCTTTCCATTCCCTGGAATATTTCAGACCTTCTTCAGACCCCACCAACACTTTCAGGGTTTAAAAAAATTGGGAAATCCTGAGACATATTATCAAGAGGAAAGGAAGTACCAGGAGGCACCAAATCTCAGCTTTGATTTCTATTAAAATGGCTTTGATTCTTCCTTTATAAACATGCCATGGAAACAACCACTGAAAGGAGGAAAAAAACAAGGTTTGCAATAATTATATCATTCTCTGTACCCTACTGTTGCAAAATTAATTATTTGTATAAAATGATTTTAAAGTCAATGCATAATGGTGCCCCTTTTAGAAGACCATAATGTTTCATTTAAACAATTTTACAAGACCATAATGTGTAATAAAAATGAGACTAGACTTAAAATTTTGCTAATTGTCTGCATGACATTTGCCTAATACCATATTTATACCTCTACCTCAGAATCATGCACTATGTCTCATGCATGTAATTGTTTAATAAATGATTCACAAATTATCTAATTTTCTAGCTTTTCAAACATAATTAGGCATATTAACATATATGAATTTAGCCTATTATCAATTAGTTATGGGAAATGAGTCATGGATTATTCAATAGAGTAGCTGAGTTATTTAATAATAAACAATTTACTTGCTGGTTATTTTTGTTTGATATAAGTATGCTTACTTTAGGTAAACCGTAAGAAAAATTTGCAATCACAGAATAAATATCAACAGGAGAAGATGGCCTTCAATTACGCTCTTTGGCAGTGGTTCTCACATTTCAAGTGTCAAAGGCATCTGGAGATGTAAAATGACACTGGTTGCTAGCCCCTTAGGAGGTCTGGGTTAGAGCTTGAGAGACTGCTTTTCTAACAAATTTCTGATTGACAATGATGCCGCTGGTTTGGGATCCACACTTTGAAAACTGCTTCAGGACAATGTTAACCTCAAAGAACTGTCAACACAAATTTTGAGATACAGATCACCAGCAGTTAACATTTAGGGGTGGAGGTTAATAAATGCAGGATCATCAGTTGTTTCAAATTAAAAATCAGTTCATTCCAGTAAGTTTAATTTTTTAAAAAGATTTTATTTATTTATTTGACAGAGAGAAACATAGCTAGAGAGGGAGTAAGAGAGGGAGAAGCAGGCTTCCCATTGAGCAGGGAGCCTGATATGGGTTCCATCCCAGAACTCCGGGATCATGACCTGAGCCGGAGGCAGACGCTTAATGGCTGAGCCATCCAGGTGCCCCAAGTTTGATTTCTTTTAACCAATTCATGAAATCAAAGTAAAGTTTTTGGAAATTAGCCTTAATAGTGAAATGTGTTATTTTTGTTCTTTTAAATTAAGTTCATCCATTTTCAATTACAATGTTTAGGTACAACAGAAAGTTAGCTTTGATCAGATTTTAGAAATGTTTGAACTATTGAAGAACAACTTTGCAAATCATTCCAAGCATACCACTGTCACTGAACTGTTTTGAAACTAAAGCCTGTAGATTTTCATTCTATGTAGTTAAAATAAAGTGGAAATTTTTAAAATATTTGACAAATAAAGCACCAAAACACTTCAGCTTTTGAATTTTTGTAGTGCTTTTTAGTATTCTTAGCAATCAAAAACAAACTGTATAAAAAGGAAAATAAAACCATAGTTTTATAAAAGTTAGGAAGGATCAGAACAGAACAGATTAATCTCAACAAAATGATGTGATAAGAGTTCAAATTGTGCTCAAGATTTAATCTTGATGTTCTAGCATAAAGCGTTGGAATATCTCAACTCATAAGAAGAATCTTTGAAGGAACTCCTATTTCTAACTAGATAAATTTATACTCTGTACCAGAATCGCATGGTATTTGAAAAGCCTACAGCTTTGAAGCACCCAAAATCCACAAAGTATTTAAAATAATAATAATAAATACATATTGCTCAGTTTTGTCACAAAAATATTTTCAAAGGTGGCATGATTTGAAACAAAAAAAGTGAGGTTTGCATTCAAATATTTATCCATTTAAATATAAACAAAGTTATATTGAGAATACACTCCAATTAGTAAAACTATCACTGACTTTCTCAGATAAAGTCATTTTTTCATAAATTAAAAATAGTATAGTATGATCAGAGTTAATTGGACATGTTGATATTTTCAAATTTTGTGAAGATAAAACAAGACAATGTAAAATGCATTTTTGATGAAGATTGCAGAAAATTATATCTTAAAAATTTAAGACCATATTTTAAAAAAGCATCCCACATGAAAATACCAGAAGTACTTGGGATAGATTGCCAATACACCAATTAAAAGAATGTGAGAATATATCAAGAATAATTATTCTGTTTGTGTTACTATTTAATATTTAAACGATTCATATGAGGTTATTAAGGGGTGTTTTGTTTTAATATGCATAGATTCTGCTCTTTTTTAGTTTTGAAAGGAGTCTCACCAAAAATTGATTTTTGTATATAACTGTTTTCTAAGTCAACTAATATAATAAAACAATTTATTGATCAATACATACATTTTCTTCTCTTTTTTTAAATTTAATTTTATTTTTTCAGTGTTCCAAGATTCATTGTTTATGCCCCATACCCAGTGCTCCATGTAATATGTGCCCTCAGTACCCACCACCAGGCTCACCCATCCCCTCACCTTCATCCCCTCCCCTCCAAGACCCTAAGTTTCTCGTGTTTCATCTCCTTCCACGATTTACCCCACTTCCCATTTCCTTTCCTTCTCCCACTGCCCTCCATATTACTCCTTATGCACCGCAAGTAAGTGAAACCATGTGATACTTGACTTTCTCTTCTTGGCTTATTTCACTCAGCATAATCTCTTCCAATCCAGTCCATGTTGCTACAAAAGTTGGATATTCATCCTTTCTGATGGAGGCATAGTATTCCATTGTATATATGGACCACATCTTCTTTATCCATTCATCTGTTGAAGGGCACCTTGGCTCTTTTTGGTGATTGTGGCCATTGCTGCTATGAACATTGGGGTACATATGGCCCTTCTTTTCACTACATCCGTATCTTTGGGGTAAATGCCCAGTAGTGCAATTGCAGGGTCATAAGGTAGCTCTAGTTTTAATTTTTAAGGAATCCCCACACTGTTTTCCAAAGCAGCTGCAGCAACTTGCATGCCCACCAACAGTGTAAGAGGGTTCCCCTTTCTCTGCAGCCTCTCCAACACTTGTTGTTTCCTGACTGTTAATTTTGGCCATTCTGACTGGTGTAAGGTGGTATCTCAATGTGGTTTTGATTTGAATTTCCCTGATAGCTATGATGCTGAACATTTTTTCATGTATCTGTTAGTGATTTGTATGTCTTCTATGGAGAAATGCCTCTTCATGTCTCCTGCCCATTTTTTGATGTGATGATCTTTATTTTGATTTTTGATTTTGAGGAGTTCTTTATAGATCTTGGATATTAGCCCTTGGTCTGTAGTGTCATTTGCAAATATCCTCTCCCATTTTGTGGGTTGCCTCTTTGTTTTGTTGACTATTTTCTTTGCTGTGCAAAAGCTTTTTATTTATCAGACAACAAAAAGAAATAAAAGGTATTCAAATTGGCAAAGAAAAAGTCAAACTCTCTTCACAGATGACATGATACTCTATATGGAAAACCCCAAAGACTCTACCCACAAACTAGTAGAACTCATACAGCAATTCAGTAATGTGGCAGGATACAAAATCAATGCACAGAAATCAGTGGCGTTCTTATACACTAACAATGAAAATATATAAAGGGACATCAGAGATTTGATTCCATTTACGATAGCACCAAAAACCATAAGATACCTAGGAATAAACCTAACCAAAAAGTTAAGGATCTGTACTTGAGGAACTACAGAACACTCATGGAAGAATTTGAAGAAGACACAAAAAGATGGAAGAACAGTCCATGCTCATGGATCAGAAGAATAAACATTGTTAAAATGTCTATACTGCCCAGAGCAATCTATAGTTTTAATGCCATCCCGATCAAAATTCCACCAACATTTTTGAAAGCACTGGAACAAAGAATCCTAAATTTTTAAAAAGATTTTATTTATTTATTTATTTGTTTGTTTGTCTGCTTGTTTGACAGAGAGAGAGAGAGAGAGATCACAAGTAGGCAGAGAGGCAGGCAGAGAGAGAGAGGGAAGCAGGCTCCCTGCTGAGCAGAGAGCCCGATGCAGGACTCAATCCCAGGACCCTGAGATCATGACCCAAGCCAAAGGCAGAGGCTTAACCCACTGAGCCACCCAGGTGCCCTAGAATCCTAAAATTTTTATGGAACCAAAAAAGACCCTGAATTGCGAAGAAAATGTTGAAAAACAAAAACAGAGCTGGGGGAATCATGTTACCTGATTTCAAGTTTTATTACAAAGCTGTGGTCATCAAGACAGCATGGTACTGACACAAAGCAGACAAACAGACCAATGGAAGAGAGTAGAGAGTCCAGATATGGACCCACAAATCTATGGTCAAATCATCTTCAACAAAGCAGATAGAAATATCCAGTGGAAAAAAGACAGTCTCTTCAATAAATGGTGCTGGGAAAATTGGACAGCTAAGTATAGAAGGATGAAACTAGACCATTCTCTTATGCCACACACAAAGAAAAACTCGAAATGGATGGAAGAGTTCAAGGTGAGACAGGAATCTATCAAAATCCTAGAGGAGAACATAGGCAGTAACCTCTTTGACATCGGCCACAGCAACTTCCTTCAAGACACATCTCCAAAGGCAAAGGAGATAAAAGCAAAAATGAACTTTTGGGACTTCATCAAAATACATACATTTTCTAAGTACATAATTCAAACATCCTTTTCCATATTCCAAGTTGTCTCCAAATGGGGAACAAATATATGATTGATAAAATACAACTATAGTGCTCTTGTATTCTTCTAAAACATGTTTTGTCTCTTTTCTGAATTGTCTTATCTTGACCTTTCATAAACACACACACACACACACTTAAATTTGTTTTTATTAACTTGCCTTAACAAAATCAATTTTACTTTTTATCTTTAAAAGTCTTATAATCTTTTGTAACAGCATAGTTTATAAAACAAACCTTGATATATCACTGTGCTCAAAAGTAATTGACTAGGCCAGTTTAGTTAAGACCTCACATATGCACTCCTTCACCTCTGAAATAATTTAGGTACCTGATTAGTGCAACTTCACGAGATAGGCTCAAGAAAGTTGCAGAATAAAATTAGGACTTGATTATATGTAATTCTGATTTGGTCAACATGTTGGACCCAGGGCACCTAGCATCAACTCTGGATGCTAAAAGGATTTCATTCTCCTGTCCAGCAGTCCACTGATGACCATGCTGTCTCTTTAAAATAAAATCCAAAATATCTTTATCACAACAAATACTGGAGATAAATTAAAGCAAATTATTATTTTGTCAACTGGTTTTTGTATGACAGGCTATTCTCTAGAGCTGCTCATTTCCATGTCAAAGGAAAAATATTATGCATCTCTAAAATAAACAGACCACTTTTAAATTATCCTCACCCAACTGAAAGAATTGACACTTTAAAAAACAATGTTGAGCTTCTTTTTTTGCTGCCATAATTACCATTTGGCTCTAATGGCATGTGATTGGGGACACATGATCGTGTGACACATGTAGACTAGGGTGAAGGCAACAAGGACTTTTAAACACACAAGCAATCTCACTTTTTAATTGTTCTTGAATTAATTAATTAAGTTACTCATTTATATCAGCATTAAATGGAATTTTGAGATCACACCCTTATTATTTCTTATAAAAAGGCATTTTAATATCTATACCTATTGAGGGCAGATATTCAGATACCCCCAGGGATCCCCACCTTCGTGCTCATGTGTACTCCACTCCTCCTCAATGTGGGCTGACCCAGCAAAACTGATGGGATGTGCCTTCCATGCTAAGGCCTCATAAGGCAGAGATGTCACCCTTACTGTCTGATTCTCTCCCTTGCTGGCTTTCATGAGGCAAACAGCGACACCAGAGAGGCCCATGCAGTCAGGAACCGAACAAGGCCTCCAGCTCACAGTCCTTAGTACGACAACCTTCCAAACCTGAGTTCTGCCAACAACTACATGAACTTAAAAATGGATCCTTCCAGGGGCACCTGGGTGGCTCAGTTGGTTGGGCACCTGCCTTCAGCTCAGGTCATGATCCCGGAGACCTGGGATCGAATCCCACATTGGGCTCCCTGCTTGGCGGGAAGCCTGCTTCTCCCCCTCAGTCTCCCCTGCTTGTGTTCCCTCTCTGGCTGTGTTTCTCTCTGTCACATAAATAAAATCTTTATTAAAAAAAAAAATGGATCCTTCCATGGTCGAGACTTCAGATGAGACTTTGTCCCCGCCCATGACCTTGAACCTAGAGCAGAAGAGCCAGTTAGGCCTGGACTCCTGACCCACAGATACTGTGAGATAAGCCAGTGCCGTTTAAGCCGCTACATTTGTGGTAGTTCATTCTGCAGCAATAGCAAAAGGATAACTAATAAAAAAGTTGACACTATATGTAGGTTTTATCGGAGTTATGTAAGTCATTCATGGCTTTTGCTCATAAATACATCAACTAGAGTTATCATACTACAACCACACGTTCACTAAAAGACACGGAAAAGTACGGACTTTGAAGCGGGAGCTGAATATGAAATTTGTGTTTATGCAAAGTATTTAAATTCTTTAGGCCTCAGTTTCCTTGCCTGTAGAAGGGGTTGTATCATTCTTACCTAAGACGGCTGGCTTGTTGAAGTATATGAAGTGACTATGTATCCTCTTAACAGATTATCTAGAATCATCACTATTAGTAGTTAAAAAGCGGACATTGTAATCCATGACTTTTAGGATTTTTTCCTTGTTTCTGGCCATTCTGTCACCCAAACTCATCAAATTTTCAGCCCAGTCTATTGCCCCAAACATCAGGCCTCAGCAAAAATTGTGTAAGAAGTGTTGTGCTAGAGGTCAGAGTTCCGTCACTATCGAGGTGACTAGGTTTGGGTGCCCGCAGGCTTGGTGATCAGCCTCTGAGTTGACTAACTGCAGCTTCCTGCCACACGTAGGGCAGGTGCTCCCTATCTGACCCCAAATTCCGCTTCCTGCCTTTTCACTGTTTCCATAATGTCCTCTGGTTCGGATGCATAGAAGGGTGGTCACGGACACAATTCAAAGTTTCTAATTCTTGTACTTAAAAATTATTTTAAGCTATCTTTGACTCCCCAGTACCTTGCTTTCCCGTGGAACGAGTGCACTTGCTCTAACAGAGCACACAGGCAGCTGGTAGAGATCCCGCTGAGTAAAGAGCCGCTCTGCAGGCAAATCTGGCCTGGGAGGAAAAAACGGCATGTCTGGAGTGATTAGACATCCAGGCTACTCAATAACTCTGTTTATTCGGTCTTTAAAATGCATAATTCAGCGTTTTAAGTGTTCTCTGAAGATGAAAAAGAATGCATTTTTCATAGGTTATATGACACGCTAGATGTAATACTTAAGCAAGTTGCTAAATCAGTCCTGCAAAGCAGGGGAAAAGTGGTCAGTAGTTTTAATAAATGCTAAGCACTGAAGGCAGGTGCTTCCACAGGGAAATCCGATACCTTCTCTCCCCTCAAAGATCAAAGAAAAGCAATGACTCATTTCGTTCAGGAACATTATATTTATGATTGAAATCATACCTTTTTGGTTTTTTTACTTTTTTATATCTGGACCAAGAGAATCTTATTTTTACTTCATATAACCATAATCTCATATGATTAAAAAAAAAGTGGCCCTAAAATTGTTTTAGTTTTGGAAAAGGAATAAAAGTGTGTAGAGTGCCATTATCCTTTAACTCTCTTAATTGGCTAACATAAAAGTAAGACTGAAAAGTCATCAGTGTTAATTGATGATTTTATCATACATCAGAGTGCAACCCATAAGTTTTGAAGAGATTAAAGTTTATTTACAGATCTTTCTATAAGACACACCGATAAAAATATGTCATTATCATGAGAAAGGTAACCTTAAAAACCCATCATGAAGTACAACTTTCTGAAAGAGATATGAACCAAAAGCATCTGCCCACTCCTACCTCAGGGTGGAATATTTTTCTTCCAACTAAAATTTAATTCTGAAAAATCTTTTTTTTTAAAAGATTTTATTTATTTGACAGAGAGAAACACAGTCAGAGAGGGAACACAAGCAGGGGGAGCGAGAGAGGGAGAAGCAGGCTTCCCGCCAAGCAGGGAGCCCGATGTGGGACTCGATCCCGGGTCTCCGGGATCATGACCTGAGCCGAAGGCAGTCGCTCAACCAACTGAGCCACCCAGGCGCCCTAATTCTGAAAAATCTTCTGACTGAACTTCTGTCAGTGTGCAGCTTGCAACTTTGAGGTTAAAACAACTCCTGAAGCCGCACAAACCATTTTAGAATGGAGACAGTTAGAGAGTAAATGGTCGTTCAGGTCTCTCAGCAGCCCCATAAGAGCTCCCCTGAATTAATAATGGCTTCAATGGATTTTCCCACGGAGACAATATGGACTACATTAAGAAAATAAAAATAAATATTTTAGCAATTATTGTAATGGTCACGTAGGGCTTTGAAAAATTGGAAGATTAAACTGACCCATAGAAAGCAAATTCTGAAGAAGAAGCAGTTGATTCCTAAGAAGGCAATTATCAAAGAGCTTGCAATATGTGCTCATGGAAGCTTAGACAACAAATTTCAGTACTAAATAATAAACAGGGATGTCAGAGATGAAGCTGGAAAGTCAACAAATATTCCATGTATACTTTAGAAGGAATAGAAATTTTCTACAGAATGACTCCTATGGATTTTATACAGCATAGCAAAATAACATTGAGCCAGACAATGATGAGTTTAAAAAGATGAATCAACAACAACAACAACAAAAACCCCAAGTGAATAGACCATCGGCTTTAGGCTGAAAGAAGTTCTCAGAGCAGTAAGGCTGGCTGCCGGCTGGGTCCCGAGTGGTGGATGTCAGATCTTACCTCGATTGAATAGGTTCTTTAAAATGGAACTACAACCCAATCATCACCTCAATGAAATGATAATATTCATCGACCATCCAGTCAACAAATATTGATGGAATATCAGGCTCTGGGATAGATGTTGGAGACAAAAGGATGCACAAAACAAAAGTGATCCCTCATTGAACTTGTGGTCTTAGGAAGAAATTAATCCATTACCATGTGAAAATCGTAAAAAGACAAAGTGTGAGAAAGAAAGGCCAGGGAGAGGAAAATCTGGAAAAGAGTCTAGGCAATCAGGGAAGATTTTGCTGGAGAACTGCTGCCTAGGCTCCACCACCACTGATGAGTAGAAATTGATCAGTGAGGAACATGAGGCTTAGAAGAATAGTCATGCCCTGTCTCAGGGTGAACAATGACTCGGGTACATTCAGGGAACTTGAAAAACATCAGTGGTGGTGAACTAGATGAGAGGAGTGGACATACTCAACGAGCTCCGCATGCTGTCGCATGTGTCCATCACAACAGCCAAGAAACTGGCTTGAATACAGTTCTCCTTACGTATTCGTGGAAACCAAGGCTTCCAGAAAGTTTAAGCAACTTATCTATAGATATCCAGAAAGCAAATTGCAGATCTTGATCCGATAACATCCATTAGTGTGAATTACATAAATATACCGTACAGCCAGACTGGAGATTTCTACCCATACCTTCATTTGTTCAATATATCGCCTCTTTTAGCGCCCCACTGCCACACATGCTCTCTTCAGAGCAAACCCAACCACTGTCAATGGGCCACCTTTCCCTCTTTATTGATTACCCCAGAGCATGACCGCTTTCTAATCTGGATCATCAGATGCTGGTAATGGGACACACTCTAACTGCAGATGAGGAGAAGGGATTTAATAGAAGTATATGTGATAATGAAAGGTATACATACACTAATTTGTATACATTCCAAAATGCCAGAATTAGATGATATGCCATCAGCTTTCGAAGGTGCAGTTTTATGACAAATTTATGAAAAGAGTCTCTCTCTCTCTTTTTACACACACACACACACACACACACACACACACACACACA
>PITA01006738.1:0-97451 GCA_004023965.1 Spilogale gracilis
TTGGTCTATTTCTCTGTTTTTGTGCCAGTACCATGCTGTCTTGGTAATCACAGCTTTGTAATAAAGCCTGAAGTCAGGTAATGAGATGCCCCCAGCTTTGCTTTTCTTCTTCAGCAATTCCTTAGTGATTCGGGGTCTTTTTTGGTTCCATATAAATTTTAGGATTGTTTGTTCTAACGTTTTGAAGAATGTTGGTGGATCAGAATGGCATTGAAAGTATAGATTTCTCTGGGCAGTATAGATATTTTGACAATGTTTATTCTTCCAATCCATGAGCATGGAATGCTCTTCCATCTTTTTATGTCTTCTTCAATTTCTTTCATGAGTGTTTTGTAGTTCCTTGAGTACAGATCCTTGACTTCTTTGGTTAGGTTTATTCCTAAGTATCTTATAGTTTTTGGTGCTATAGTAAATGGAATCAATTCTCTGATTTCCCGTTCTATTTTTTCGTTGTTAGTGTATAAGAATGCAACTGATTTCTGTCCATTGATTTTGTATCCTGCCACATTACCAAATTGTTGTATGAGTTCTAGTAGTTTGGGGGTAGAGTCTTTTGGGTTTTCCACATAGAGTATCATGTCATCTGCAAAGAGAGAGAGTTTGACTTCCTCTTTGCCAAGCTGTATACCTTTTATTTCTTTCTGTTGTCTGATTGCTGTTGCTAGGACTTCTAACACTATGTTGAGCAGTAGTGGTGAGAGTGGGCATCTTTGCCTTGTTCCTGATCTCAGAGGAAAGGCTGCCAATTTTTCCCCATTGAGAATGATATTCGCAGTGGGTTTTTCGTAGATAGATTTTATGAAGTTGAGAAATGTTCCCTCTATCCCTATACTTTGAAGAGTTTTGATCAGGAATGGATGTTGTATTTTGTCAAATGCCTTTTCTTCATCAATTGAGAGTACCATGTGGTTCTTCCCTCTTCTTTTATTGATTTGTTCTATCACGTTGATTGTTTTGCGAGTGTTGAACACTGACATTGAGTTTTTTATTTGAATTTTGATGATAAAGCTAATATGGTACTTGGGCCTTGGGGTCAGACCCATAAGTGTCTTGATCCTGACTGCAATTTATCAGCTCTGTAGCCATGAAGAAATCACTCTATCTGAATAGCAGCCTCTTCATCTGTGACATGGGCATGCAAATAGCACCACCCCAGAAAGAGAAAAGATATTTGGCACAATACCTGGCGATTAGTAGGTACTCAGTGAATGGGGAATGGGATTCTATTTAACATTAACATTCTTTTGTTATTTTCATATTCTATGTTTTCACAATAGGATGCAATGTTTACTTTTTTCCTTTTAAATTATATTGTGCCTGTGAGTTTGCAAAATGCTTACACATAATATCTCTTGTTTGTTCCTTTCGATAGTCTTGCAAGACTCCTAAGGATGACTCGCCTGAGGTTACACAGGTAGTAAGAGGCAGGGCCAGATCTAATCTCTGGTCTAATGATTTCAAATTCCGTGTTCTTCCTGCTATACCCAGCCATCTCCCAGGTGCCAAAGGGGTTGTCAAGATTCTTCTGAGGGAGGAAGATGAAATAGCTCTGGATAATTTAGGGGCAAAGGAGAGAAACCTTTCAAGTTTATAACATAGCCAAACCAGGAGTGTGAGTTTGTCCCTTCGGGGGAAGGACCCAGGAACATCTGACAGTGATACTGAGTTTTTGTTTTGGTTTATGTATTTCCTGTGGCAGAGAGAGGATATTTTTTGTCCTTTCTCCTGTTCTCTGCCAAGTCATCTGTTTGGATGCCCATTAACTGAGGATATACGGTGTGTTTCTCTTTTCTGCTCTAATCCAGAGTGTTAGAGAGAAAAAGGCACCTAGATAATACATTACTCTTTAGTTTCTGTTGAGGACCTGTTGTTTCTGGGGTAATTAGCAAAGAGCTTGGCAAACGTTATTGGGTAGAGGACAAATAGGAAACACACATAATTATTTCTCCTAGTTAGAGACCAGACGCTACATTTGGCCCTTTGGGAAGGGAATATAAAACATGTCTGGTAAACATATCTTGTCAGATAGCTGTTCTCCACCAGGGAAAATCTCCAAAGTTCCTGATGCAGGAAAACCAAGAAACAGCTAGTCCATCCTCCTTATTAGCCTCTACTCCATCCTGTCTGCACTCACAGAGGTGTGCTGTCTCTACCTTATGGAGTCTGCTGCTATTAGAGCCAGGGATGGGATGTGCCGTGGTGTGAGGGGACGGTGTGCTGTTTGAGCAAGGGAGGCAGGTGGACTGGAGTGGTATCCTAAATCCTTAATTGCCTGTGTGACCCTTGGTAAGCTCTCCTAATCACTGATACTCCTTCTATTCTCATTTACATAATGTGGGTTCTAATATATCCTTTAAAGTGTTGAAGTGAGGATTCAGTAAAACAATGTATACTAAATGTGTCTAACAATAACCTGGCACATAGTAGGTGTTTCATTAACGTGGCCTCAGCCCTTTCTCCCTCTGATGTTTCTGTTCATTCTCTACAGGTAAGCAGTAGAAATTATATCTATTATGTCTTAAGGAGCTGATACAATCTTGCCTGATTACCTACTTAACCATTTTTGTATCTCTCGGGGCCCTTGCCCTCTGTGCAATGAGGTTCAAACTCTCTCTGCTAAGAGCTGGGCCACCATCTTGGCAGGGCACTTGGAGCTCCTGCCTGGTCACTAAGCCCTAAGCATTTGCCCCTACCCACCACTGGATGGATGGGAGCAATCCTCCAGCTAATTGGCCAGTTACATGAAAGTGCTTTCCAAATCACAAGGCTGTTGAGATTAAACTGGTAATTACCACATGCAGATTTCCCAAACTGTTCACTTGTCTGTATCCAACACTGATTGAGTGGCTGGGATTTTGAGTGAACTTTGAACCAGATTTTTTTTTTTTAAGATTTTTTTTATTTATTTGACAGAGAGAAACACAGCCAGAGAGGGAACACAAGCAGGGGGAGTGAGAGAGGGAGAAGCTGGCTTCCTGCCGAGCAGGGAGCCCGATGTGGGACTCGATCCCGGGTCTCCGGGATCATGACCTGAGCTGAAGGCAGTCGCTTAACCAACTGAGCCACCCAGGCGCCCCTGAACCAGATTTAAATTGTGACAGGTGTGAATAAACATCAAGAGCAGGGAGAAGTTATTAATGATGATGTACTCAGCCATGGGGTGTGGGGAGCATAAGCCAGGGCTGCAGACCTTGGGATGCAGCTCCCTTCTTCCTGTGGCTGAAGCCCATTATCCTTCCATACCAAGAACAGACATCTTCCCTTCAAAGCCTTCCATGACCCCCATTCCTCACCCCAAGCTATAGTAATTGCTCCAGATCTATACACTGATAACACCTACAGTGCTCTCCACACCCTGTGACAATTTTTGATGAATGTACAAGTTGTTTGCCTCTACGAGATTATTCTGCTTTATGACACAGAACTATATTGACACCACATTTCCACTTTTGCCACCTCTTCTGAAGAAAATGACTGACTCTTTCAGAGGGAGAGTGGATCAGGAGACTTTACTTCCAATAGGCATCCTGGAACAGCCCCCAGCCCCCAACACATACCTTCCATGTTTCTTGGTTAGCATTAGAGTTGGCTACAATCAACAGGGAAAACAACAGCAATGGCAAACCCAAGATACAGCCTTCTTTCTCTCCCAAGTGAAAGAAGTACAAAGATTGAGAAGTCCAAAATGTCGTTATGGCTCCTTGCTTTAGGGGCACAGAGACCCAGGGTCCTATCTTTCTTCTCTTTCATGTCTTAAAAGTTACTTTATGATCCAAAATTGGTACTGATGCTACAGCTGGCAGGGACAGGTTCAGGATGAAAGAAGGAAGACAGGCAAGAAGAGCAAACTGGAGGCATCTCCCAGTTGATTTGGCTCTCTTTAAATATGAATCAGTCTACATCATTTCTGCATACACCTCTTGGGCCAAAATGTAAGCACATGGCAGCATTTGGATAAAAGGGAGGATGAGAAACATAGCCTCCCCTTTCTTTTCCCCAAGAAGGCAACGTACTGCACCAAAAAATTGGGGTTATGATATTAAGCAGCTGACAGAGAATGTGCCTTGAGATGGACAACTATCAGCCACAGTATCCAGGATAAAAATTAAAAAGAAACAACAACAACAACAAAATGCAAGTGAAGGGAGTTACATTTCCCTTCTCTATAAGGATTCAACCCCATTCAATGCCATTTCTTCTGATAAAGCACAAATCAGATGTCTGTCTCAGGGAGAGAGAAATAGATGGGAAAACATGAGACATGAAAAAATGATGCCTCTTTCTCAGTTTCATGGAAAGAGCCCAAAGAAATCAACCAGTGGGAAAAAAAATAAGATATTAATATGTATTAATTTCCTTCTTGCCCCAGGCACCAGCACACATTTCATCTTTAATTCTCACAACATCCCTGAGACGTAACTACTATTACTTTCATTTTGTATATGGAAACTCCAAGTTCAGAGAGGTTAAGTGACTTGCTCAAGGTTGCAGAGCTAGTGAGGGATGAAGCTGAAATTTAAACGAAATCCCCTTACAAACAGCTCCTGCTCTCCATTTAACAGTAACTCTCAATACAAAAGTAAAAGGGGGAAGAAGAGGCATGACAACATCTCCAATTCAAAGAACAAAATGCCCTTGAATTTTGGTTTCAACATTTGCTGTAGAATATTAAATGTTCATAGTTCCTTTAAATGTTCATAGTTCCTTTCCTGTACAGACATTGGTCTGATAGACAACATTTTCTGCATACATGAATTGTGAAAATATTTTAAATCTCAACCAAGATGCTCTATACTGATAGTGGCAAGGAGAGAGGCTTGCTGAATGCTCAACTTCAAAGTCTGAATGTGAATGGCCTCTTGGCCACTGAACTCATGAGGATTTCATCTTATGCTAAAGAAATGCTAATGCTTATTGAGATTTTGGCCATACTGAGCTTCTAGTGGGGGGAGGGGGACAAGTGAGGGAGACAGCTTTGGAGCTGCAGAAGGAAGCTGTCAGTATAATCCTTCAGGGACCAAAGGGGACTTAGAGGACACTGTGGCCAGCCTCCCACATATGGCAAAATGTTCTCTAATATATCTCATGAGTAATCATACAGTCTTGAAAGAAGCTAAGATAGGGGGCTTGCTGTTTTCTAAGGTAAAGCATGTCATTGACAAGACATCTCTACTTTTGAAAAAAAAATCAAAGATTGATTGATTTATAGGAGAGAGAGAGGGGAGAAGCAGAGGGAGAGGGACAGAATCATAGACTCCCTGAAGAGCGCAGGGCCCAATGCAGGGCTCCATCTCAAGATCCTGAGATTATGACCTGAGCCAAGATAAAGAGTCAGACACTTAACAGACTGAGCCACCCATGAGCCCCTGGACATTCCCTTTTAAAATAAAGCCAAAATTCCAACTCCTGAGTTTAAGAGAAAACAATTATTGAGGTTCTTCCATGCACTGTGCTTTTATATAAATTATCTTCAGTAATCGTAACATTGCAGCTATAAGATTATGAGGGAGCTAGAGATCATCCCTTTCCGTCTGTAACCGAGTTCCCAGTCTGGATGTGTAGGACTCTCCAGAAACCACAGATAGGATGATCAGCCAGGTCATCCAGCTTCAAAATGGGTTTTTCCTTGCATGGTGACAGCATTTTTGCCGATTTTTGGCAACTGTCTTTAACCTTTGGTCCCTACTTCACTGGTTCAGGCTGCATGGATGTCAATGGTATCACCATCTATTCTACACGGGACAGAATCTGCAGACCCTTCATCATTTAACTGAGTTCTCCAGGATACTTTTTTTTTTTTAATGCTACTTTTCTAATTTCTTTTCTTTTTTTTTCTTTAAGATTTTATTTATTTATTTGACAGAGAGGAAACACAGCCAGAGAGGGAACACAAGCAGGGGGAGTGAGAGAGGGAGAAGCAGGCTTCCCGCTGAGCAGGCAGCCCAATGTGGGACCCGATCCCAGGTCTCCGGGATCATGACCTGAGCTGAAAGCAGTCGCTTAACCAACTGAGCCGCCCAGGTGCCACCACTGGTCAGCTTTTTCACAGGTTTTCCTGATCACAGTCCCCCAGACTGAGCATACTCTGCTGGCTGAGGTTGGGATGGAATGGGGTTTGCTTCTTTGCACTAAAGACACACGTGTCCTTTCTGCTGAGCTTGTTCTTCAGTTGACTTCCATCACAAATGCTTTGAAGCTGCTAGATCACTCAAGTTTACCTATCACAATGTGGATTCAACTGATAAATCCAACTTAAAGGCCCTAACCCTGTTGGCCTAGAGCTCAGTCTCACATGGTTGGTAGTGAACACTCAGGGTTCCTATGTGCCTTCAGCTGTGCACATTCAATAATCGAATGGAGGATCCACTTTGAGGATAGTCCACTCACATGGTGGGCAGATTGGTACTGTCAGCTGAGAGTGTACAGCTGAGACTATGGGCCAGGCTTCTCGATGTGTGTCTCTCCAGGTGACTGGATCCCAGGGTGAGTAACCCAAAGGAACTGGACAGAACCTGCATGGTCTGTCCTAACCAGGCCTGCAACCCTTCCACATAGTCCATCACTTGACTCAGATTCAAGGGCTAAGGACATAGACCCCATTGATCAATAAGAGGTGAGTCTAAGAATTTGGGGCCCACAGACCTACCTCAGAAAGCTGTCAGCTCTAATATATACTTTTGTGTGATCTGGAGCAAGTAATCTTCCTCCCAACCCATAATTTCCCTTTTTGGGGTGAGAAAAAGAGTAGGATCTATGAAAAGGTGTACTGCAATGCCTGCCACCATCCCATCTTAGACTTGCAAGCTGGCTTCTTCCCAATGTCTTGGTATTCTCAGTGTCTTGGTGTTCATTGCATGGTATCTGAACAAGTCAGTTTACTTGAAAGGATCAGTTATTCACCCCAGTTTCTCCCCCAAAATTTTTTTTAATAGATAATTTTCTTTGACACTTTTTTTTAAAAAGATTTTATTTATTTGACAGAGAGAAACACAGTCAGAGAGGGAACACAAGCAGGGGGAGTGAGAGAGGGAGAAGCAGGCTTCCTGCTGAGCAGGCATCCCGATAAGGGGCTTGATCCCGGGTCTCCGGGATCATGACCTGAGCCGAAGGCAGTCACTTAACCAACTGAGCCACCCAGGCGCCCCTTCTCCCAAGTTTTTAAGAAAACTTCCAGACAGGTCAGAGTGCTGAGGCATACTATTTGAGGCCTCTTTCCAGACTGGCCAACCAAATCCTCCAGAGGCAGTTACTTGGCCTACTAGGAGTCCTTGTTGGCTTCTTAGAGTTTGTATCTTCTTCTTAACTATTCTCTTCCAACTGTGCCATCCTTGGGGAAGTAGTGATGAATGAATGAACAGGCAAATAAACAAAGGAAACCTATATGGATAAGCAAACCCAATACTAGTTTTGTGACAATGGATTCAAATCATAATTTCAAGAAGCAGGTTAAGAATTTATTTGATGGGTGGTCATATGAGGTGAATTTAGTTAGGAAAGCTTTCCAGAGAAAAAGCTTTGAAAATCCTGAACAAAAACAAAAACTCTCTCCTTTTTTTTTAAACAAAAAATCATGTTGTAATTTTTTTCTTAGCAGTATAATTTGGTCCCAAGTCAGCTCTGCATCAGGCCACCAAGTCTTTACTCCAGTGTAAGTGATTACCACAGAGAGCTCTCTTGATAAAACATCTGCAAAAGATCCACTTTCTTTTGTGTCTTGATATCTTGACATTATATCATTTGATACTTGGAGTACTTGAAGTGGATAGAAATCTTCAGGGAATTATTTTATATATTTGAATAAAACTGTTAATTATTGCATTCTGTTGTGAAGGCATGAACCAGGGAAAAGATAAAAGCATCTTTCAAATTTAATGTCCCAATTAATTAATTTTTACTTATAAAATTGGAGCCTTTGCCAAGGCTTCTGGAAGCATTATAAAAGATTGATGTCATAAAGATAAGAATTTAACTGGGTCAAGCCCAGCCATCAGATTATTCTTAATTAGGAATGAATCTCTCTATAATTTCTATAAAATTGGCTGAATAACAGACGACACACTAAATTGCTAATGTAATTCAAGAGGTATATGATTTGAAAAGGGGCTGCTCCCTTTTGCTGATTTTATCAGTGGTGCTCTCTGATTCATTCAGCAGGTTGTTGTTTATTTTTCCAGGTTCAGAAAAATGTCATCTTTAATTATAGATGGTGCCCAGAACATGTATTACCCTTCGTGCCTACTTTCAGGATTGAATGTAAAGTATTGGCCTGGATAGGAAAACATGTGCTTGTGTCAGAAGAGGCATCATTTCAAAAAGGTCACATCTGAAACTTGTTCAGTGAGTCTGCTTAGAACTTGTGGGCTGTGTGCTATGGTTTTCAAGAATGAGAAAGGTCGGTCCTCTGGGCAATTCCAGACTCTACTGCACATGCCTGCCACAGTACACAGGAAGGTAGTTTTCACTGGGGAAAGGAGAGAGAGCATATTTGAGAGATTCAATGTATATCATGTCACCACGTCATGGATGAAACCCACAAATGTAATGTTGACAATAAAGAATTTAGGATTCCCCTTATATAGTTCAATAATAGGTAAAACTAGGCTGTGATGATAAATGTAAAAATAGCTCTGGGGTGGACATTAGTGGGAAGAGACATGAGGAAGTGTTTTAGATTATTGTAAGTGGTCTCTGTCTTGATCTGAGTAGTGTACACAAATGGCTAAATACATATATGTAACATATGTGTGTATTTCTATATGGTTTATACATCAATAAAAAGACACACATATGCAAAGGCATGATATGACAATAAAACGTATATACATGAAGCAACACTAAATTAATGGCTTGAGGAACACCTGCATGGCTCAGCTGGTTAAGTGTCTGACTCTTGGTATCGGCTCAGGTCACGAGCTCACAGCATGGTATCAAGCCCCATGTTAGGCTATGTGCTCAACCCAGAGTCTACCTCAGGTTCTCTCTCTCTCTCTCTCTCTCTCTCTCTCTCTCTCTCTCTCTCAAATAAATAAATAAAACCTTTAAAAATAAATAGTGCAGCAATGTCCACAATCACCAAACTGTGGAAAGAGCCAAGGTGCCCTTCAACAGATGAATGGATAAAGAAGATGTGGTACATATATACAATGGAATATTACACCTCCATCAGAAAGGATGAATACCCAACTTTTGTATCAACATGGGCAGGACTGGAGGAGATTATGCAGAGTGAAATAAGCCAAGCAAAGAAAGTAAATTATCATATGGTTTCACTTACTTGTGGAGCATAAGGAGTAATATGAAGGACATTAGGAGAAGGAAAAGAAAAGTGAACTGGGGTAAATTGGAGGGGAAGACAAACCATGAGAGACTGTGGACTCTGAGAAACAAACTGAAAGTTTTCGGGGGTGAGGGGATGGGTGAGCCTGGTGGTGGGTATTAAGGAGGGCATGTATTGCATGGAGCACTAGGTGTAGTGCATAAACAATGAATCTTGGAACACTGGGGAAAAAAAGTAAATAGTAGCTTAAGTTCCCAAACTTAGAATAAGTATTATCTCTGCTAGGTCCTTTGTCAAAGTGCATTCCCTAGACTTTCACATCAGAATCAGCTGGAGTATTTATTAATAGACCTACCCTATTCTAACCTACACACACACACACACACAATCAGTGGCAATGGGAGGTGGAACAATCTGCCTTTGCAGTAAGCTTCCCATGCTATCCTCCCTTCTCCAAAAAGAAATCCTTGCTGAAGTGTATTTTAAAGGAGTGTTCCATGAACCCCTAAATTTGTATTTCCTGCTAATGCTGATGGGCTCATCAGAAGTATCAATGGATTTCAAAGAGGCTCAGTTCAGAACCAGTATGTAAGACTGGGATAAGGAGTTATTAACCCTTTTACTGAACATATGCCATGAGTCTTTGTTTATAGTATCTCTAAATTTTCCCAACTATGATATAAGACTTAGAGTATGATCATCTGGTATTCAAGCAGTGCTAACTGAGTTAGTTAAGTTGGATAAGTTAGCAGTCCACGGTCATAACCAGAAAAGGAGGAATCACCAAAATGTGGTTGATTCCACAGCTCAGACTTTTAGCCATTTTGCCTCTCCAGACATGTGAAGCATAAGGTGTTCCATACTTTGGACTGGGAGGGTCCAGTGAAAGACAGGTCTCATGCTAAAGAGGACCCATTCTGAACCTTGGAGGAATAGGGGATGGGATGCAGATGGTTAAGGAGGGGCCAAGATAGACACCAGGATGAGAAGAGGAAGCTGAGTGGCTCAATTCCGTAGGAGCCAAGATTCAAGAATGACTGTATGTGTACTGGGTTTTAGAGGGAGAGGAAGATTAAGAAACATGGACAGGGATCCTGGGGCAGGCTGTGGAGCACCTTGATTGCAAAGTCATCAGGCTGCCCTTTTCCTTTGGGCTATAGGGGGAAAATGAAGGCTCCTGAATAGGGGCCCTAGCAGAGGACACCAGGTCTTAAGGGAGGTCCCTCTGAGGACAGCACTAAGAAAGAATTGATGAGCCACTGCTTGTGAATAGTCTTGTGTTTTTTCTCCACTAGGATCTTCCCTCATCCCTGTTTTTGTTTTTGTTTTTGTTTTAAATCTCTCTCCGTCCTTTTTAGCATCAGGGCCAGACCCTTTTCCGACAATATGGTTAGTCTAATCTTTCAAGAGTGGAAGTTTGTAGTGCTTGACTAAATCCTACTTTACAGAAAGCACATTCAGCTATTCAACCACAGATTGAATTGGTATATGCATATCGCATATAATTTGATTCCATACATTTCTTTTTATATCACTTACTTTTTTTGTTAGGGATTCTTAAGGCGATCTGTTATTCTGCTCAGATTCACAGGTAGTGAGGTTAGCCCACTTTGCAATATATAGATGAATTTACTCATTCATACATTCATTTTCCTATAAAGTGGCAAATACTGGAAAGGGGTAATGGAAAACCAACTTTGACTTGAGTTAGCTAGGGCAAATTTAATTTTGCCAAAGCTTAGGTCAAATTTAGAATATCTTACACTGCTGAATTGCAATGATGCACCTAAAGAGTGTGACAGGCCACACAGAGCTAGGGTAGGAAAGAGCACATCTCAGAAAGAATTATCTCCCAAGCTAAAGGAGTGACCTATGCAAAATTTGTAATTGTAAAATGTGACCTTATGAATCACATAGCATTATGGCCACTGGGAACATGAGCTTTTGTGTCTGTCCAAATATCTTTTTTTTTAACTCTTTCAGGATGAAATAAATCTCAACTTTGTACCATTTTTCTGTTCTTAAGTGCAAATGAAATTTTTGCTAATTTGTAAACTTAGTACAGGGGGACTTGTACACATCTCTACTTTTCCTCCTGTTCACAGAGCTTGTTTCTGGAAATCACCTTTATAAACAACCCAGAAAAATTATGCAACAGGATCACAACCCACATGTTTATTTCTCATGACCCCATTTCTCTGGGCTGAGGTAAGGGTAACTACAGCTCTTGTCCCATCAGAAGGGCTTACTGAGCCCACGATTAGTCATGAGGTTTGTTGTATGGCAGGGAATAAACACATCTTGAATAGTGTGCTGGGTAATTCACATGCATTTTCTCAGATAGTCATCAGCAACCCAGCACCTGTGGAAGAAAATGAGGTTCAGACATTTGTGTGACTTGCACAAGGACATAATGGTAGTCAGGAGGGTAATAGGAGGTGGAGAACAGGAAAAGAGAATCAGGTGCTAGTAGAAATTAAGATCTGTGAGACAAAAATGAGTGAAAACTGATAAAGCAGCTAGAAGATCCAAATAAATGCAAACACAGGAGCCCAGATGGTGGAGGGCAGTGAAATTGGAAAATTAACTGAGTCCATTATAGAAATCTGAATAAAGAAAATAGGAATATCCTCAGTAATAACCATAACCATTGCCTCTAGGACATACCGGCCAGGTGCCAACCTATGAACAAAGTTGGGGTATGACAAGGAACAAAACAGATTTACTCTCTGCCTTGGTGGGGTTTATAGCCTTGGGGAAATAGTGTGAAAAATGGCTGCCAGTTAGTAAATTTTAAACACTTAATGGTGCCTTTAAGACAGCTCTTAGGAAAAAGGAAAAAAAAAAAAAAAGGAACAGAACCAGCAGCAACAAGTGTGCTTGCAAAAACTCCATGAGTGGGACCAGGGGAAGCTCTGTTTCTTCTCCCTCTTTGGCCTCAACCTATCATGGATTTGTCCAGAAATCATATTAGCTTCCATGATTCTACAGAAAAGTTTACTTCCAAGTGCTGGTTAGGCAGAGTCTGTCTCTTCATGTGCAGTGGCTCTGACATTTGATCTCTGTTCCTTTGGTATGAGCTTTTGCTAAGTCTCTAGTTTTCATTTGAAGATACTCAGCAGCTGAAGAGCGGCTGGCTGGAGTTCCGATTCAGTTCTTCAGAATCTGTGTCTGCCTGTGCCTTCCCTAGGACATCAGGCAGGAAGCAAATTTACATTTACCCATCTGTCTCTATTCTAGATACTTTACAAACAACAGCCTTCTTCCATCCAAGTGTCCACCTCACCAGTATTGTATATAGCTGCATTTCTTTTAATAAACAGAGAAATAAATGAATAAATAAGCAAAACTGAGAAAATCACATTCGTGGAAACATTTTCACATCTTAGAAAAATAAGAGGTTTGGGTGAATTTGGCCCCAAAGGACTGAAAATAACTACTTGCTTAACTATAATTAAGCCCCACCAGAAGAGAATTTGGTGTTTGACTCAGAAGAGTAATTTAGCTTTGGGAACTTTCCTAAGTGGTTTATACCAATGGTGCAGCATTAGTCATTTTAGGAAGATCATTGTGTAATGCCTGCAAGTTTGATACTTGATATCAAAGACCCCAGAGGTTCTAAGTGGAAATAAATATTTCTACTACCATACATGGTCCCTACACTTTGATCAGTTGTTGCATTTTATCAGTATGGAGTTTAGAAGCAAAAGGGACAAGATGTGCAGAGGGATAAGTAGTGAGCAGATTTGTGAAGACAGATTCTGGCTACACTTCTTTGGGCAGGGAGAGTTAGCTCAAGCCTCATAAAGCTGACAATGGACTTCAATTTCTGAGTAATCTGGGTTCAAATCTCTGCACTGAACCTCAGTCATTGTGTGACATTAGACAAGAAACTCAGGTCTTCAAGTTTCACAGGACACAACTACAGATAATCACAGAGCTAGTATGGCATTGCCTATGTGAATAATTAGGCTTAGAACAAAAGAACACATGGTAGAGAAGTAATTATACACCCTGCCTTTTTCAGAATTAGTTATTTTATCATAGTAATGGCTCACATCCCCCAGTCCCTGTAATCCCGCACCTAGGACACTGGTTGGCTTAGAGCAAGCGGGAAGATCTGGTACCCAGAAGATCCTTTTCCGAATAAGATCCTCTTTAGATGCCATTGATATTCTCCCAGTAAGCACCTTAAGTAAGCATGCAAGAAGCATGTCAAAAATGAGCACTTGGTGAGAAGTCAAGAGATGTAATTCCAAATCCTGGCATTATCACTTGGCACACAATTTAGGGTAAGTCACTTGGCCATCTGGCCTCAGAGTCATGAGAACAAAAATGGCGGCAGTCAGGGGACCAGAATGTAGGTCAAAATAAACCTCAACGCTTTCTCCGGCTTCATGATCACTGATTAAAATACAAACTCTTCAGCAAACCGACGCTCAGCATATATGTCCAGCCAGCAAAATAATGAATCAATTCGACAGAAATTAATAAATGCATAAATAAGTAAATAAAACGAATATCCCAGACTGATGCATAATGTGCCATTTTTCCACAAAGAATAAATTGGTATCTTGATGCACTGGCATAGCGGGATGTTTTCTGTTTCTTTTATGAAAGAATGGTTTTAAGGAGCATAAGTATATGGTCTTTGTCGAACATGTATGTCTGTAGCTTCATTTAAATGTAAATGCAGCAATGAGTCTTAGGAAACACACATACACACTCTGAAGCCTTTGCAGAGAAGCACCAGGAGCAGTGAGCTTTTCAAATTGAAATTTCTTCTTAAATTATTTTTTAAGTCTCTCAAGATCACCTTGATAATTAATTTCTTTTATATTTTAAACATCCTTTATTTTTTCTCCCCTGCAAAGAGGGAGAAAGCACCAACATCAGTGGGAGAACTCCGATTGTCAAGATAACACAATGTGCTGCTAGCTGGGGAGACATTTGTGCAACTTACATGGAGATATAAATATATTAGTTTGGGGATTCCTACTTTCAGAGCAAATATTACATTGTCACAAATATCATACCCTCAAGCCAAGGTATGTATTAATGGCTTCATTATTAAAATTTGGTTACTGTTTCAGAACCGTAAATCCATCAGTTATGATAATTTTATAAAATGAAACCACAAATATTAATAAAAGTTTTCAGTTCAGTGGAGTATCAACAATAACCAGATATATTATAATTCTGGGAAAGTTAGGAAACAATATTTTTAAAGTGTACGAAAATATTCCCTAATTTAAAATTTTCACTGTGTTTTCAAGCACCAGCCTGGACAATAAATTTCCTCTACTCCCCTTCCTACCAAAATGCATCATTTCTCACATCTACAAAATAAAGCCCATGTTTTCTTAGCCTGGTGTTTAAGAGTGTTAACCTCTTGCCCTAGATTAACTTTCAGATTGCTTTCTGGATTCTCCTCTTTATGAACCCCGTGTCTGTCCGTCCCTCGTACAGACTGAGCCTCAAAGCCTGCCTCCCCTATGACATCACCACACCTTCACTTAAAGCATCCCTCACCTACCATGCCCTGCCTATCATTTGCTGTTCTCAAATAGCCAAACAAAATTTTGTTAGGTTTTTGAGCTCTTTACCCACTGTCTTGGATATAGTAGGTTCTTAATAGTATACCTATGATGAAGGAGTACGTAAAACAAATGTATCTCAGGATTCTATTCAGGGGCCATAGATTTCCTATCTCTAAGGTAGACAATAAAGGTTTTAAATACAAAAGAAGATTAAACTCCACTAGGGAAATCTCACCAAAAGGAAATCTGGAGAACAGGAAGGACTGCTTTCTGCCAGGAAACTGTCTTTCTTTTTAATCAAATGTGCAGCCATTCATGCAGTGATCAAGCACCCAGGACGTGTAGAGGGAGTTGGCTGGTCCCTTCAGTTGAAGGCCGTTGGCTGTAACACTTGCATCCCAGATTGAACACAATTACACTGGAATCACAGAAGGAAACAACAGCCTATTGTCTTTCCTAAATTGCAGAGGAATCCGTCTTTCCCCTTTTTTAATCTCCATTTTCTCTCCATTTTCCTCTTGGTCTCGTTTGCCAAGATTACACAGAACCCCAGCAGTCCTGCTCACCACATATGCCCTGGCTTCATCATAAGTATTTCAAAGTACACTATTAAGGCAAAAAGAAAATCGAATCTTATTAACAGGATTAACTTCTGAACAACAAGTCTCAAAATCCATTAGAAATAGAAGTGACGGTGTCAGCAATAAGGCTCTGAGAAATCATTTAATTAAAACTCCTTTATTTTTAAAAGCTGATTACTTATGTGTTCTAGTGGCTTCTAGCATTACAACCCGGCACAGGATATTCCATGGTGGGCTGCAATCCCTCATGGTCTGTTGAAGACCATTTCTTACGCTCACATACCTGATACTCTGTCTATCTGGCCCTAGCAAGTTGATTTATCATCCGAAGAAAACACATATAATGACCAGGCACCCAAGAGGAGGAAATTAATACCATAAACCTGTCATGAAACATTCCAAGTCAAAATAAGATCTGGTAAAACTAGAGTTCCTTACAGTGGATGATGGAAACTATGCAGCCCAGTTACAAAACCAAGCCATCCAGCTCTAAAGTTGCTCAAAATAAAATGCCAAAGTCTTCTGAGAAAGGGACCCATTCTTTTTGTTTGTTTCCATGATTTCTACCCTTCCCACCAAATTTATTCATTTATTTTTCACTTAACATACATGGGATCCATGGGAAGACCTGGAGGATACACCAACAAACAAGACAAAGTCCCCATCCCAAGACAACAGAGGTGCTCTTTACAAAAGTGGGTCCAATTTAATGGCTATTTGTCAGAAGAGCGACCTCTCATGGGGCACCTGGGTGGCTCAGTCATTAAACGTCTGCCTTCAGCTCAGTTCATGATTCCAGGGTTCTAGGTTAGAGCCCCACATTGGGCTCCCTGATCGGTGGGAGGCCTGCTTCCCCACTCCCACTCCCTGTGCTTGTGTTCCCTCTCTCATTGTATCTCTTTCTGTCAAATAAATAAATAAAATCTTAAAAAACAAAAAGAAAAGAAAAATAGAGGGGACCTCTGGTTAGCCTCTGGTGGATGTGGGATGGTTGGGACATCAGGTTTTCTAATTAAAGAACCTACAAACTAACTCCCTATTATAAATAGGCGAATGATGTAAGAGGGGTCAATATTTTGACTTCTTGCAGGTGGGAGTCCTAGATTTCCCCTTTATGAAATACCAATTTTGTAAAAAATGTTGGTTATTTGGTTTGTATGTTCAGGTTCTAGAAGGAAAGCAGTAAAGTGGCTCCAAACTGACTTCAGTCCTTGTGTTAGATTTTAATCAGGGATATATTTTGGTCATCTGGAAGATGCACTAAAGTACTGCCCACAGCCACCTTAGTGTAGGCTAAGCTGTTCAGGGGTGAGTGGATTCATGTAGATGAGTCCGATCCAAAGCCACTGGCTATTGCCATCCTCCTGAACAAGCAACATCTTTGGGACTAAGGTCTTTGGATGCGAATGATCTCTTTTACTTTGATTTCTAGACCTGATCTGAAGAAAACAATGTTCCACGTAGCCTAGGAACCAGTATATTTTTATTTTTTAAAGTTTTTATTTATTTATTTATTTATTTGAGAGAGAGAGAGTGCTTGAGAGGAAGGAGGGTCAAAGGGAGAAGCATGATGCCCTGCTGAGCAGGGAGCCCTATGTGGCACTTGATCCTGGGACTCCAGGATCATGACCTGAGCTGAAGGCAGTCACTTAACCAGCTGACCCACCCAGGCACCCGGAATTAGTATTTTTTAAATAATTTTTCATTGCAATCCTCAATAACCCATTTCTGAGTCCTCTTGGAATACATATTAAAAAATTCTTCAAGCATCTATATTGCTCTTACTATTATACTGATATGACCTCCAACTGTGTACTGTCATTCATTTGGTAATACTATTTATATTTTAAGTTTTCTACCTATGTATATTTTTGCTGTTACTCATGGATAATAAGGTCTCTTACTTAGAACAAAATTCTACAACTTTTGATAGTAACATTTAAACACAATACAGAAAATAAATAAAGGAAAAAATCTATTTAATAATGAATTGTGGGGTGCCTGGGTGGCTCAGTTGTTAAGCATCTGCCTTCAGCTCAGGTCATGATCCCAGAGACCCGGGATCGAGCCACACATCAGGCTGCCTGCTCGGCGGGAAGCCTGCTTCTCCCTCTCTCACTCCCCCTACTTGTGTTCCCTCTGTAGCTGTGTTTCTCTCTGTCAAATAAATAAATAAATAAAATCTTTAAAAAAAATGAAAAAAAAATGAATTGTGCTTTGGGTATGTTTCAAGGAATTAAAACGTGATAGTTGTGGTAATGTGTTTCCAATTTGGGTTGAATAGCCTATGAGAGTACTTTATCTGTATATGTATAATTTCTCTTTTTCTCACATATGCCCACATAGATTAACAAGTATTCATTTAGTTCCACCTATGTTATAGGAAAGTTATTTTCAATGAAGTAAGAGTTGAATCCTAATGTTCTTTAGCAAATTCCAAGGAACTGATTGGTCCACATTTGTTGGCAGCTTTTTCTCTCACTCTCTTTTCTTTTCATGGAGAATGACAATATTCAAAGGCTAGGTCTGAAGTTGGTAGGAAAGGCTGATATTGACCATGAACTACAACTTAGCTTATCATAGTTTTCTGTACTGATATCTGGGGCTGGCACCCAACTGAAAATTAAGGCTCTTGAACTTCTGTTTCTCCTGGCCTCCATGTGTTCCTCTTCCCTGGAAATGGTACAGAAAAGGAAAAGAGTATAGGAAACAAGCCCAGAAATTTCTGGTCCAAATGCCATCTTAACATCGTCAGAGAGACTGAATCTTTATATCATTTCTCATATCTGCTTTCCTCTCTAAAGAAATGCCTGCATGTTCTCCTGGATGAGAAGCAGCCCTTGATTTGGGCACACAACAGGTAATACAATGTATCTAGTGTCAATTCTGGTTTTAGGTTTTCACTAGATTCTGATCATAATAGACCCTGTATTCTTAGCAGTACAGTCAGTGGACTCAGCTTTTGAAAGGAAGAGATCAGAGAGCAGGAGGTGGGATGGCTCTGGGCCATAAGTGGGAATCAGCTTCATGTGGAAAAGTGATTCTGACCTCACAAAATGGTTTGGGTGCCAACCATGCTCTCTTTTGAGCATTTCCCTCGAATTTGATCTTGCTTATTGGGTTTTGTGATGAAAGGCTTTTATTGATTAGTACTGAGCACTTGAAAGTTAAGTGGCTCTGTAGAAAATAGGGAATTAGATGATCATTATTTTTTATCTTTTCTGAAAAGTGCAATTTATAGTTAGACATCTGACTAAATAAAACCCAGGGCGCCTTTATACCAGAAAGTAAATGAAGAAGTGAAAAGTGGAATCTCAAATGCAACATTTCAATGTGATTGGATTTAATTAAATACTTTATATGAACCAAGGGGGAGGAAGCTAGATCTCACTGGAAGTGAGGTGGGCATTTCCTTTTATGACCTAGTCTAGGATACAACAGGTAAACCCTGTTGACCATCAAGGCTCCCTCCCCCTACACTCTATCAAATCCCAGCAGGTGCTTAGGCTAATACTTAGTGTCAGTCTCTTTCTGTCCCCAGGTACTCCCTACAGGTATTACAAACTTCCCTAAAGCAAGCCTTGCCCCACCTTGTCTTTAAGTCAGCCTTCAGAGAAGTCAACTGAGAACCGTAAGCAAGTAAAGTTGGTACACCCTACTTTGGGCTTGTTCATCTTGCCCTGCTTGGTTAATCTTCCTAATGTTTTACTTCCAGCCACTGGCTGATGTCTCACCAAGTGTCTTTGCTACTGACCATGGCCATGATAATGCCATTTTTAGAGCTGAGAAAAATTAACTACAAGAGGCCCTCTTTATCTGGACTCCAAGATGGGTAGATGGGCTGACACTGTGGGTAAAACGGTCTCTTTGTGTTCCCATGCACAAGAAGAGGCAAGGTCTCTGCTTGCTTGGACTTTACACTTTCGATGGAAGAAGAAAACCATGAATGAAAGAGATCAATGCACTAGACAAATGCAGATTGTGACAAATTCTGTTACAAAACACCTACAGGACCTTTTGACAGAATTTCAGATGGGTCTGTTGAGGCAGGTGAGAAACATCATGGTTCCTTAAAGTTCTCTATCACTCTTGTAGAGTAAATGAAAAATCATGGTCTGGGAGATCTGGTTGCATAGCCTGAAACAGTCTACTGAAATGACCAAAGTACTTGGAAGCCTTTTGTTTAAAAAAGGCAAATGCTGTTACTGTTCCTTGTTATAGTCTTATTAATTTCAACATAGAGTTTATTGTACAAGTGGTCAAGGAAAGTTCAGAACAGAGAGATATGTGCTATATTTTCCCTCCTACTTTGTGTCTGTGGGCATATAATGAGCTCCAACATGAGAACAAATCTGGGACTAGTACTGCACCGTCCTCCACAATGAGGGAATCTTTGGGGCATGAACAATAATAGAACCACATCCCAGGTTGTGCCACAGCCTTAGATATGGTGACTTGGATATTGCTGCACCTATCTCAGTCATCTTATTGCTTGGCTAGTCTGCCCTCCCTAGGCCCTCTGCAGGCTCTCTTACCTGAACAGGTTCTCACTGTGTTGCAAATGAACTCAGGTCACCGTCCTCTGAGTCCTGGATTGTTACCTTTTGATACTGCTTAACTTCATAAAGGCATGGACCTGTAGGAGATTCTGGGAATATGGCACTGCTTTTCTCCCATTCTAATAATTTTTAGATTATTTATTTGTTTGTTTATTTGTTTATTTATTTATTTCAGAGATAGAGAGATAACATGAGCAGGGGGCAAGGCCGAGGGAGAGGGAGAGGAAGAGTGAGAATCTCAACCAGACTCAGTGCTGAGTGTGGAGACCGACACAGGGCTCAATCTCACGACCCAGAGACTGTGACCTGAGCCAAAATCAAGAGTCGATCACTTAACCAACTCAGTCACCCAGGGCCCCATCTTCTCCCATTCTAATTCTAGAGGTCTAACTTGAGTCATAGAGTGTCTGAACTCATGGGCAGCTGGGTTTATGTGTGGTTTCCCTTGGTTCCTCTTCATTCCTAGGTAATCACTTTAGAATACCTCTTCCAAACACTGGAAGCTACTTTTCTTGGGATCAGGTTTAGCCCCTAGAAATCTAAGGTTCAGAAAAGGTAAACAGATTAATATTTGTTCCTCTATGTGGTCAATAAAATGGTGTGATATAAGATTTCTGATAAATCCCATGGTATACAAAGGAGTCCAGCCATGGCTTACTGGTCGAGGTTGTGAGTGAATGGCTGTTGGAGGAGACACAAATCCTGGGTAAGATAACTGTCCCAATCCCTGTTCAGTTGTCCCTGCATGGAACCTGGGGGTAGTGCAAGGGTTGAACTGGAAAGAGACTGGAAATGTTTAAAGTCTCCCATTCTGATCTGGACATGAACAAGGGCAGAGCTTGATTCCCTGAGCACGACAACAAGACAGTCAACATAATATCTTGCATTTCAATTAAAAAGAAAATAAATGAAAATAAAGTCATGGCATCTGGAGTCGACAATCTAGGTTCCAATCTAAGCCCTTCCATGAAGTGGACAAACTGCTCAGCCTCTTTGATCTTCACTCTGTTTGCTAAGTGGACGTAAATGGGACAGAAACCCTTGCCCTGTGAGATGACTGAGCAGTACATGAGAACCTATGTAAAACACTTAGCACTGAGTGATCTACATCTAGTATATTCTTCTGCATGGAAATAAGTGTCTTGGGAAGAAATGTCCTGGCCTCAAATGCCAAGTGTGAATGGGGAAGCTCCGTAGACAGTGAAATCTCCCTGGAGTATGTTTGAAAATGTTCCAATGCAAATGGACACTAAGTGGCAAACAAAACGCCTTGTCAGCCTTAGCCCAGAAGATGCTGGTAAGGAAGTCATTAATTACTTGCCAGTCAGCCATAAGGTGTTACGGAGCCTGCTAGGTTTAAATATGCTTTATTATCTGACATCCAACATATGGCACATGGTTATGAGGTAGATGACACTAGTTTTAAAGGTCATCGTAACCCAAATGAGCAGATCTGAAATGGAGAAATTAGTTAATGCTTTCATCTGCTGATTTAGTGTGAACACATCCAAGAGAGCTGAGGCACTCCAGATGGCAGACAGCAAAAATAGCTAAGAAAGATGATGTGTGTTAACTGTTTCTTAATGACACCAGTAGTTCACCGGGGGGGAAGAGAGAGAAGACGTCTTGTGTAAGTGGTGGTTGAACTCATGGGCAAGCCAGGCATATCTTTACCTGGTTCTCAGGAGATTAAATCCCACCTGGAACAAATGATAAGACTCTCCTTCCAGCAACATTATAAGTATCGTGATTGTTTCTATCATTATTACTGTTATTATTTTTCATTACTTTAACTAATATTTAACACATAATTTTATTCATGTGCCAGGCACCATTTTGCGTTTTACTTATTTCTCTCGGCAGCACACTGAGGTAGTTGTGGTTAAGAATGCTGGCTTGGACTACTGGGTATTTACCCAAAGAAAAGAAAAACACTAACTTGAAAGGATATGTGCTGCCCTATGTTTATTGTAGTGTTTTTTATAATAGCCAAGATATGGAAGCAACCCAAGTGTCCATCGATAGATGAATGGATACAGAAGATGTGCCATGGAAATACCATGGAATATTACTTAGTCATAAAAAAGGATGAAATCTTGCCATTTGCAATAACACTAAACTACAATCCTCAGAACACTGACATAGCTCAAGAAGAAAAATTCAGGAGCCTACGCAAGGCCAACCCTAGGTTATTTTCTCTTTTATCAAAAAAAGAAAGAAACAAACAAAACAATTCAAATTCTGAGTCAGATGCTAAAGAACAATGTTGGCAGGGTAATCTTAAATCTTTAAATCACAATCACGACAAACAGCACTTACCAAGCCCCTACTATGTGCCAGGTATTGAGCTAAATGTTTTACCGCTATTTTTCATCCTCAGAGTGACCTGAGTGTGTTTTCATTATGGCCATTTTGCATGTGAGGGAACTGAAACACAGGAATGACGACTAACATAGCCAGAGGCACATGGTTAGAAAGCAGAGGAGCCAGGCGTGCAGCTCAAGCCATCAGCAGCCAGAGCCCCTGCACTCCACATTGCACCCTCCTGGCCCTGTCTTCCAGGCCTGGGCCTGATTTGATGGTTTAGGGCCGGAGTTCTCAAACCTAAGCATGCATCTGTGTCACATGAAAGGCTTGTTACACAAAGTCTGCATGACTTTCTGATGCAACAGGTCTGGGGCAGGGGCCCCAAAATGTATATTTCTAACATTTTCCCATGTGATGCTGATGCTGCTGGTTTGGAGGCCTCACTTTGACAGGCACTGGTGAATTAGATTTCAGAGCCTGAGTCAGAGTCACAGACAGCTGGTTTAGGTCCCAGATCCATCACTTCTGCAGGGGGGTGACATGGAACAAATCACTTATTAAGTACTGTGAACCTTGGTTTCGTCATCTGCTCAGCAGGGGTTCTAAGTCATTACATTCTGATTGACAATACAGATCGTTATTATAAAGTTGCAGTAAATGAAACATATCTCTTAGACTTGTTAATGGAGATTATATAAAATACCATGTATAAAGTAACTTACTTACTAAGTAGCCTGGAACACAATAATAGCTCTCACATGGCGGTAAATAAATAAACTTGTCACAAAGTTATTAATCTGTCCTGTGTACACAGCACAGAGAGAAAGAGATGAGGCCACACTTCCTGTCTGGGACACGTAAATTTAAGGACCAAAAAATCTGAGAAGAAACACAGCCATAAACACAATGCACACATAAACACTGGGGCATATGCATATGTGTACACCCACACGTGCGCGCGCGCGCAAGCACACACACACACACACACACACACACACACACATGCACACACCCCAAATACCACAGATACAAAATAAACCATGACTGTGTCTGCCCAGAATCTGGCAAAGTGCTAAGTGAGCCTTGGAGAATGGATATAAGCTTTCAGCTGGAAACATTACATGCAGAGAGGACAATCTCAGGTGGCTCCTAAAGTATCTAGTCATGCAATATTTCTTATTTTTTTAAAAAAAGGATTGAGTGCTGACTATGTCTCAGGTACTATCTTTGGCATTTTGTACTTAATTTCCATACCCCTCCACCACACTCATGGAGTCTGGACATTGCTCTTTGCCTTTGATAGATGAATAAACATGTCTGGGATGATTAAGTAATTTGCCTGAAGTCGTGTGTGTGTGTGTGTGTGTGTGTGTGTGGTGTGTGTGTGTATGGATGTTGGGGGTGGAAGTGGGGAAGGAAGGTTTGTTTCCTTGTACTTAAACCCTAGGGAGTGATCCTGTCATTCTGCCCTACGATTTCCTCTAGAGGAGTGTTGGCAGGCTGAGCTCCAAAACTTCAAATTCAGAATCTCCTCACTTTAAAGCACGTCCCCTGAGGAAGGCAGAGGAGATGTAACTGCACATACCAAAATGAGCTTGGAACATCTGAAGCAAAGCTGGGAGAGTTCCTGGGCATCTTGATGAGAAGCTTTCTGGAGCCCCAGGAAAGCTGTGCCCTTTGATGACTCCCACCCCAGCTCAGGCATGAATCTCCTTTTGCAAACTTCCGTGTGCTTCTCTGCTTCCTTCTTCAGAGCATATGAGCACTCGGGCAGCTCATCTAAGCAATAGTGTGTAAGGAAGGTCGTGCTCCTCTCCACATCAATACAGAACACAGTTGTCCCTCTAAAGGAGAAGCTCTGAGTCTCTCTCTCTCTTTTTGTGTGGCACAAGAGCAGTGATGACGTTCTTCACTGTGGGCATGGCAACAGTTTACTGGGGTCCCCAACCTACTCACATAAACGTATCCACCTGTCACTGAAGAGATGCAGAACATATAGTTTATCGGCTAATCAATATGTTTAAGAACAGCTATGTTTCCCTTACTTCGACGTCAAACTTCTAGTAACTTAACCAAATTTATTCTTGAAATTAGAAATAAGCGAGAGAAGATTGAGATAGACAGAAATGATGGCTTTCCAAAAGGCTTTAAACACCCCCCCCCCCCACTGACCCACGGAGACTTTAGAACTCACTCAGCATCCCTGGGCTGTACCTTTAAACATGACTCTAATAAACCTTCTTATATGGTTTCTAACCTATAAAACAATTAGCAAGGTGCGATTTACTGCTGGGAACAGTGAAGGTGATGAGACAGATTACCTGCCAGTTTAAAGAAGAACCCAAAGAACTAGTGACCCTAGTCTGCTGAAACAATCACAGAAATAGCCAGCAATAAAGAAATAAGCAATGGCAGTCTGGGGCAGGAAAACTCTCTAATTGGTATTGGTATTGGCAACAGAGAGACCTGGCAGGTGGAGCACTCAGTGGAAGCAAGCCTGGCTGAACCAGTAAGCATCTTTAGGGCCTTGGAGCGAGCAGCCTCTCTAACTCAGGAAATCAGATCCACTTCCTCTAAGGTTGTGGCTTGGCATGGAATTATCATGATAGAAGATGAATCCCAAGGAACCGAAGTCCAGACGGCCTTTCATGTACAACAAAGGTAGGCTTCACAAAAGGCCACTTAATGTTTTCCCTGGCAGAAGAATGCACGTTAATCCATATCTCCATGATCATGAACCCGGGAGAACACCCTTGCACTTGGATTGATATGAACTGTTTCATCACATCGAAAACTAGGACCTTGAGGCATGAACCAGGGCTTCCTTGCGGTTACTCAGGTCTCTGGAATCTTGGGGACTTCTTTGTATATCTGAAGACTCCAGAGTGGCTCCTTCTGTGCAAATTTCTGGGATGTGGATGTCTATTGCCTGCTATGGGTAAGGGATCCAGGATGTTTCATTGGTTTATTTTTGTTGCCATTTGCAACAGGGATAGTTCTGAATGCTGACAAAGGCAAGCTGCCCAGACCCCAGTGGGATTCAGCAGAAGACTGAGAGATAAAGGAAAACAATGGTCACTGCTCAGGGCAGAGGAATACATTCTAACCTCAGAGTTTGGGACCAGACCTCCTTAAAATCCTGCATTCTGAATTTAGGTATTCCATGGTTCCCTAGTTCAGACATCCTCATGTGAGAGGTACCTCTGGTATCAATAAAAGAGAATGCTGAGCTAGCTTCTCTTGAAAAACTGGTTCATTTTTCTGTCTCCCCATCCCCTCTTTCCTAGTATATTACAGAAATTGAGAATCAGGTTAGCAATCTTGTTTCCTGTTTTGGTTTTCCCACTGGGAAGCGTAAATGAAAATCCAGCCAACACTGAGTATTTTTTAAGGTCATGTGGAATGCTTATATAATAGTTATTTTTTTTTGTCTGAGTATCACCTTATCCTTATCTGATAATAGACTCACTTACCCAACTCTGGAGTTAGGCACTGGAATGAGACTGGTTTGATCATAATAAAAATCTCTACCAAGAAAGATTTGTCTAAGGATGTCCATGTGATCTGAGGTAGGCCAATTAGACTCCTACTCCAAGATTTTTTTCCCCAGAATGGTAGAGAAATGCATTTTCCTGTGAGCCAGACCACCTCGGCTCCCCTTACACATTGGAAGAATTAGGACCCAGTGCACAAAGAAACAGAGATGAGAGACCTACAGAGAGGGTCCTGACAGTGTCAACGAGCTAATTCTGGTCAACCACAAGGCCATTTCCACTATTCCTCACTAATACAGTATTATATCTGTAGCGATTAATTCTTCATTTTGTCTTCAGACAATTCCAAGCTGGATTTCCTTCACTTGCAGCCAGAACACTAAGGCAGGCCCTGGTTCATGGATATTTCCCCTATCTTTCATATTTGCAAGTTTGTATTTTCCTGTTATCTTGGTTCCTTCAATTATCTGTCCTTTCCCTATGTATTACATAATAATTTTATAAACAGCTTCAAATTCTTTGTGAAGAGAAACAAAGTTTAAACATGTACATAGTATCAAATAACTTCAAACACAGTACTTTTTCCCCTCTGTCACAGTTGCTGATAATGGTAGCCTGTGACATTAAGAAAGGTCAACCAGGTTTCTATATGTTCTGTTTGAGAAGGCAAAGATGTATGTGATATATTAAGTAATGGTTTCCCCTTCAGAACAGTTAAAATAAACAGTTTCCCATGGGGTAGAGGCTAAGTCTCAGTTATCTGGGGAATTTACTTACATAGAAAAGTATACTCCCTTATTTGGCCAGACATGTTAATATCACCAGATTAAGAAAAAATATTAAAAAAATGGCAACTCACAGGACAACCAAAAATGATTTGGTAACTCTTTAGCATGGGTATCTTTTTAGAAACAGTCCTTGAGGCTACAGCGACTTCCTAAAGCATAATAATATTTCATCCCAGACTAATTTCCTAGAGACCATTGTGCATAATGATTTTGTATGTATGCCTCTGTATACTTTGCCTAGTCAAATAAATACCTCTGTGCAATGATGTCTTATTTGATAGAGCAAAGTAAATGATAATAGAACCAGTTCCTTCAATGATCAACAGCTTAAAATACAAAACCTGCTGGATTTTTTTTATTTTAAATTACATTCTGTTATAAAGAAGTCCTCTCAAAGGTGTACTTATTCTGAAAGCAAATGTTGCAACTGAGCCAGCCCACTAACGGGCATACAGTGATTATATTGTCACACCCCCGAGGCACTGCTGAGCCTGCTGACAGAGGATATTTAAAGGGGTTGAAGAGGAAAGAAGGGTTATGCTGACTGTATCTGCCCAATGGATAACCTGGTTTTGGCATAAATTTCACATCGGATTAAGTCTTCCCTCCAAAGAGAATCTAAAATTCTCTTATTTAAGCCATAGTGGTGGGAAGGAAAGGGAACCCTCAAACTCAAAACCACCAATGGAGGGTTCAGGTTAGGAGGACAGAGAGCAACCTCTGAACTCCAAAACAGGTACAGCCTGCAGTAGGCAGATATCTTGGGGCTGTATAAACTGAGGGAGATACAACCCTGCTGATGGAAACTGACCTCAAACTGAGGCAGAGAAGGCATATAGTGATCTCTCTCTCTCTCTCTCTCTCTCTCTCTCTCTCTCACTTTTGCAGACTATAGCTCTTCCAGATGGGCCAGACCTTTCCCATCCCACACAATAGTCAAGAGTTTCTACCAGCACTTCTGGGAGAAGGAATGAGAGGCCAAGATTAGAACAATTTGCTGAATCAAATAACCTTTCATTTAATTACACCTATCTTGTTCCAGATGAAAGTTAAGATGCTTTTGTCTCTACATGCATATGTTTTACAAAGTTCTCAGTACAGAACATAGGAGCAGTCATGCTTAACAACATAAGCCATCCAGGGGCACCTGGGTGGCTCAGTTAGCTAAGTATTTGACTTTTGATTTCAGCTTAGGTTATGATTTTAGGGTTGTGAGATCAAGTCTTGTATTTGGGCTCCATGGTGAGATCAAGTCCCGTGTTTGGGCTCCATGGTGGGCATGGAACCCACTTAAGAATCTCTCTCTCCCTCTCCCTCTGGCTGCTCCCTCCCACCCATGCAAGACCTCTCTCTTTCTCACAAACAAATAAATAAAAAGAAAACTAGACAAGGCATCCAAAACAGTGTGGTAAGGGAAAGGACCTCTGCATTTGGACCTTTCAGTTCTGTCCTTCGCCCTCTGTGCGACCTTGACAAGTGTCTTCACCTTTAAAAGGTTTCAAGTGCTTCATGTTTAAAATAGAGATATTAATGCTACGCATTAAAGTCATGAGGATTTATGAGATTATATGTATGTAAGGGGCTTAGTTCAATTCCTAAAGCATTTAAATGTTCAATAAATGCTAGATATGATTATTTCATTATCATCATAATCATTATTAGTATTATTACCAAGATTATTATGTCCATAAATCCCTTAAAGGACTCCATAATTCTTCTAGATGTTGAGTTAGAAGGGATGGAAAGAGTGAAGGTGGGGGAGAAGGAAAGAAGGGCAGAAGGAAAGTCAGAAGTAATATTGGAAGGAAGGAAGGAAAAATGAAAATACAAAGGAAAGAAAAAGGGAAAGAAGGAAGGAAAAAGAAGGAGGATGGAAGGAAACAAAGAAAGAAACTAATGAACTAATTAATTAGGATTGGGATTCAATCCTGTCAATTTTTAACAATTAAGATTTGGATGACCAGAAGAAGACAAAGCATACAAGTGATCTCTTGCATAGTCTTCTAGTTTGGGCTTTGTCTATTTGGGGATTTGCTTAAAATTCAGAACATCTCCCACGGGTTTCCCTCTGAGAAGGTATGCTGCTGGCCCGGGTTGATGCTGACAGAAAGAGCAGAAACCCATACAGATTCTGGGGCTGATTCTCATGGTACTTTAACCACTAGTTACAAAGAGACAGAACACTGAATTCAGGTATAGCCAGGGTAATTATGTGATCGTGGTAAATGGATGGGGAAGTATTGGAGAAGAGAAAGTGATGACCACCAGGGGAAGGAGGGAAGCCATGTAAGGAGTCATGAAGCAACCAGAATCCCTGGTGTCAGGATGGGATTCCAGTTCCAGCCAGAAAGTAGACAAGTCACTGTATAGGAAACTCCTTTACAAGATAGAGGTTAGAAAAAAGCCACTATTTTGAGTATGGAGTGATATTCCACATGAATTAGGCCATGTTTCATCTCTGCTTGCAAATTAAAAAACTTTCCACTGTGTGTATTATGAAATCCTAAATCTTTGCTGGAGTTGGCAAGTGCCTAAATGATCTGAATCTTGCCTTTTCCCCAGCCTCACCTTCTCCCATCTGCTCCAGTTCCTCAAACATGCGAAGCTCTCTCTCATCTTGAGGCCTCTGCACTCTGTTTTTTCTTCTCACTGAGAGGCACCCCTGCCCAACCCCATGTGACTGGCTTTGCCTCATCTCTCAGATCTGAACTGCAATGTCATCACTCTACAGATACCCTCCACTGTAGAGTAACCTTCTACTCTAGCACCATATTTATTTCCTTCAGAGCACATGTTACAACCAACAATGACTTTGTCCCCATTTTTCTTTACTGATTGTAATGTGTCTCTCTCCCATGGTCACTGGGAGCATGTCTTTATTTGCTGCATTCCACCGTTAAATGCCCAGCACCAGGGCTGGCAGCAGGTAGGTGTTCATTAGTTAGATAAAGACTCTAAGGGTAGAACATGGCATCCCAGACCTCACCTGCCACTCACCCTACAAGGTCAAAGCTAAGCCTGGTCAGGAGTTCCCACTTGACTGGGGCTAACCAGAACCAGCCAGATAAGCAATGACTCTATTGGAGTCACAGTAACTTTCTCCTCAGTTTGGTTACATGTTGCAGCTCAAGAATGCATAGTTGCTAGAAAAAAGAAAGAGAGAACATGTACATTTGTGCTGTTCGAGAACAAAAGTATGAGTCATGACAATGGAAAAGTATAGTGTACAGGGTATCAGAGAAAGAATTCAGCTTCTTTTCTACCTCTGGTAAAAAGCAGAGGAACTTCTTTTCCCATGGCAACACTAAGGGCTATTTTGTAGAATCAACGAGTAGAATAAGGCCGCTGGCTTCTAACTTACAGTAGATGCCCAGAAGAAGATTCAGACATTTTTCTTCTACGTAGACTGCGTCATTTGGAATGGTCTTTAAAAATCTTTTTGGAAATACACTGATGCTGTATGATATTGTCACACTGAATTCCTTTTGATGCCACATAATACTCACAAAAGACTTTTAAAGCTCAGTTTTGAAATGCCAGTTTGCAAACCAGCTTCGATTCTTTTCTGAATAAACAAAAAACAACTTATATGAGAATTCAGTATTAGAGAGATATGGCTCCCAGTCACACAGACCAGCCATTCAGATGGAAAACATGTGGGGTGAATAATACATGCTGTGGACAAGGCAAAATATGTGAAAAACTTATATCTGTACTTTTGTTTTTGCTGTGTAGTTTACACAAATCATTGCCTAAGCATTAATATTTATACTCTGGAGCATTTTTTTCTACCATGCCTATCAAACTGTCACATAATCAGGGTAGTCGGTATATCATAGAGCGCAGGGGAGAGAAACTTGCCGGCTTCAGTTCCTGTAAATATTTTTCTTTTGTGCTGGATTAAGATTATCCTCGTGGTAAGGGTTCTTGGGGAAGTAAAGTTTGCCAACATATTTTATGATTTAAGAAAATATGGACACTTCAAGTTTGCACAAATTTGGTGTTTATGTTCTACATCGAAGAGACCTTTCTGACCCAGACCCTGAAGTTTTTGAGGTTTATCCATCCTGAATTTATCTTTAAGCTAAAGAGAGGACCACTTTCTACAGACAGATATTTTTCTTGGCAGAAAACACAAATACCAAATTTATTCCTGGGTTACGGCTTGTTTGAAAGTGCTCCTGCTGCTTCTTAAACCTCCCAAGGAGATACCTGTTCTCATACTGTCCTTGTTCAGAGGATTTTAGGGCCACTTAACCTCTACAAACATGGGGACAGCTCTTTTGGCCGGGTGTGCAGAAGCCCACATGTTTTGACCTCAACCTTCCTTTTCCAGGACATTCATTTCTAAGTGTTTCCTTTCTGTGGGGAAGGGCTGGCGGAGCAGCAAAAGCATGATGGTCTGAAGTCATACAGATGTGCCTTTGCAGCTTAGTTTTGCTACTTAGTATGGGCCCGACTTTGCCTATTTTAAATTTAACGACAATGCTTGGATGGTACTGGGCAGTCCAGACAGCAAAGTGCCCTGGTTTCAAAACAGACTGTCTGAATTAAAATACTGGCATGTATACTTTCTTGTTCTACGTCACTTAGCATAGTGATTGGATTCTCCTAAGCTTTAGTTATCTCCTCTGTAAGATGGGGATGATGACTAGGACCCGCTTCACAGTTTGTTGTAAGCAGTATATGTATATCAGCTAGCTATGGCTGCAAAACAAACTAACAAAACTCAGTGTTTTTTAATTCAATGTTTTAAAATTAAAAAAAATGTTACTACTTGTGAGTTTGTGGATTAGCTGGACAGTTCTGTCTTAGCTGGGCTTGCTTCTGCATGCATGGTTAGCTACAACATGGGTAGGAAGCTTCCCTGATTTTGTCTGTGTTCTCTGAAATGTTTGGGAGTTGGAGAGCTCAAATATTAGTCTAGAATGGCATTGGCTGGAACAACTGGATTCTGTTCTATATGGTTTCTTATACTCTAGCAGGCTATGCTGGGATGGTTCTTGTGGATCGGGCAGAGTTGAGAAAGAGAGAGACAGAGACAAATACACACACACACACACCCCTACAAACAAACGCACAGAAAGAATGAAAGAGGAGAGGTTCTAAGCCCACTGAGGCTAGGCTCAGATCTAGTATAACATTATTTCCTCCACAAAGTCAGCCCAAAGCAAGAAAGAAGGGAGTTGCAAAGTTACGAAGAGGGGCAGGGATATGGGTACAGGGAGGGCAAAAATTGAGGCCAACAATCTAGCACAAAGTACAAAGCACTGACAAAAAAATTGGTCCACATAGTAACTGCTTGATAAAAGTTAGCTATTATGACACACTGGGTATTCCCCAACAGTGTTACTAGATGAAAATTGAGAGAGACAACCATCATACGTTGACACAGCCTACCAATGGAACCCAGTCCCACTAAATAATGGCAGCATCAGCCCCCGTGTTCTGACCACCATCATTATATCTTCTGTTTTTTGTTTGTTTGTTTATTTTTTTCATATGTCTTTGCTATGGGTGCCCTAGGATGCCCTTTCTGCAACTTCAAGGTGTTGTTCCTGATTATTCCTACTCCCCAGTGAGATCATCCTCCCAGTGACCCTACAGAACCGTTTACCTTCATGTTGTGTCACTGGGCACTTTCCTCCTTAGATTTCAGCTTTTCTGTTGGTGCATCATCTCCTTGATGGTTCCTACTGGCTCCTTGGGAGCAAGGGCTGTTTAGGAATCATGTTCTGGGGGCACCTGAACCAGCTCAGTTGGTAGAGCATGGGGCTTTTGATCTTGGTGTTGTGAGTTTGAGTCCCACATCAGGCAGAGATTGCTTAAAGATAAATCTTGAAAAAAAAGAAAAGGAATCATGTTCTATTTTTTCTACACTTAAATACTCAACAAATATGGGTATTTGGGAATTGGGGTGGGGAAGAGAGAGTGAGAGAGAAAGCTAAATTGTATTTTGCTTCCTAGTTTAAGGAATATTGGTTAATCTATTAATATATTAAATATATTTTTGTACTAATAACTCCATGGCTTACTTGCAAATATAGAAAGACTTACAATTAAGTTCTGTACTTTATTTTCTCTACATTTGGTCTATGGTTTATGTTTAAATTTTACCATTAGAACCTTCTTCCTTATGCTTAAGGCATTATTACTGCTTAAAATGGCTCATGTATAAATTACTTTTATGATAATTGATGCAGTGTTTCAGATGAGGTGTTTACATATACTAATTTATGCCTAATAACTCTCTTATGCAGATGTCAGCTCTTCTCTTAATCCTGCTCATTCTGGCAGTCTTAACTGGGAGTTCGCGATACCTATAGGACTTGGCATCTGTTTACATTTCCCAGAAGTCATTACTTTTATGTCCAAAGCCATAGAGACTAATGTATTTTACTTAGCATCCCTTAGAAGGGAGGCATGTAACATTGCATCACACCCGTCACAGGGCAGCTTTCAAAAACTCCCTTTCAATGGGTCCTTTCTCCTCTGTTGAGGCAACCAACCTACTACTCTCAGCTTCTTTTCTCTGAGGTGGTAGCATTGCCCAAACTTCAGTGTGTTTTCTTTGCCTTCCACATCTCTGCTTTGTTCCAGAGTGGAGATTAAACCAACACCACCCCTGAAGGTAGGAGTTAGGACTAGTCACAGGTGACATACTACTTTCTTATCATCCTACAGGCTAGTTTTCAGGCTTTGCAAAACCATTCATTTCCAGACTGTCAGAGAACCTTATATTATGCATTCTAGTTTTTGGGGTATCATGCTGGTGTTAATTCAGGGGTTTATTTTTTAATATCTATGTTAGATTTCCCTTATTCTGTCAGTGTCTACAGAGGAAAGGCAGTAGAGAAATACAAAGCATCATTACTAACTATTATTACATTGATATGTAAAACATAACTATTATTCCTGACAGTTTGGTCTGCTGGAATTAGATGACGTTTAAATATTTCAGTCCACCTCTCAGTACCTGTGATATTTTGCTCATGCTTTTGAAGTTTTTGGCATTTAGAACTATAGTGAGGCAGGCAAACTATTGTGTGGACACAGGTCTAGGTGGGGTTTAAACTGCATGGGCTTGTCTAGATGAAGTTTTAAATTCCACTCTTCCAGCCCTGGATGGAGAGGGCCTGTTTAAATAGCAGTCTCTGCAGACAAAGTGGGTTGTTTCAGTTGACCTTGTTCTCACAATGACTACCAGCATGACATAGCTGCTGGAAAAAAACAATTATGAACTTAGTTTGAGTAATAAAATCAATGAGGAAGAGAAGAAATAGGTGAACCATCTTTTTCTATAAAAACTGCAGCCGAGGTTATTTGCTGCATTGGGGTACTGCATTTGAACAGGGCACTGAGAGAACACAGCATTCCCCCAGGAGAGGTGAGGCCATTAGGATATCTGGGCTGCAGGAAAAGAGATCTGAGCAGGATGAGGAAGGCAGAAAAATGGTGGCATTCCCTTACGTGAAGGATAGGCTGGTGAGAAAGACAATAGGCTTGTTCTTTTCTTCAAAAAAGCAGAGCGGAACCTGTGTGAAAGTTGTTCTAGGGAGCAAATTCTGGTGGCAGAAAAAGAAATTCCTAGAGATAAGAACAAGTCAACAACGAGTACAGTGTCCTGAAAAATCTTGGGATCACTCTTTTTACAGAATGTTGAGCAGCGATGGTATCAGTCATCATCTCAGAGGTGGGCAATGGAATTACTGAACTGGGGTGAGGGTGACCAAAGGTGGTTCAATCAACTTAAAGATTCTATGGTCACAGCTGGGGAAGATCAGGAGAGAGTAGAGTCCAGCTGGGTCTTAAGGGAAGATTTGGGGTTTACAGGTAGAGGACATGAGAGGTGGGAGAAGGAGGAAAAAGAACAGAAATCAGTGTGAATGGGGTTTCCTATGATCATAAGGAGAGGGATGAAACCAGCTTGTGTAGAGTGTGAAGTTTATGGAGGGTCCTATGGAGGGTAAGCCTTGATGTATAACATGGGCCTATAGCATCAAGGACATCCTTAGAATTTATTTTTGATTTTCCAGGTAATAGGGAGCCCTTGACAACTTGAAAATTAGTAGATTAGGAGAGGTTGGAGAAAACAAATACTTGGTATAGAATGTAAGGGTGATGATCTAGGTTGCAGGATGAATTGAAATGTGAAGTGTGACAGAAAAGATGAGAGAATGTTAAATTAAGCAAAATGAACTACCTCTGAGATTCACATCTCCATCCCACCAAGAGAAGTGGTCAGGACTCTTTATAATATAATTGCATTAGCCCATTTTTCATATCTAGACCTCACCATGAGTTGAGGCTGACAGAGTCCCTATTCTACTTATTACTCTTTCTAGCCATTAATAGGTGCTTAACTTATGATTATTGAATAAATATTCTGGTTGCCATATGAAATGAGGAGAGCCTACACATGTGACAAAGTCTAGAACAAATTTTCATGGGAATATTTCATGGAAAAATAATCTTAGAATTGTGGAAATATACCATTTGAAGAGACTTGTGTTGGTGGTTCCAATGTAGTAATAGGACCTGCCCTCCATCCTTAACCTACATGTATTTGTGCCTAAAAAATTTGAACCCTCCTCTTGCCAGAAAGAATGTGAGACACTTTGTTATGGCTAAAATGGAAGAGAAACAGAATAAGAGATGATTATGCCAAAAATAGCTCCCTTTAAAAGGCTCTTCGCAGCTGTAGAGCAAAGGTAAGCTATGGTCACAGTTGTTTGTTTAGGTCAAGTCATAAATTTCCCCTTACAGGAAATCATAGCCAGAAAAGTGGAACTTTAGTCAAATGGGCACTGGAAAATTTGTGTAGCAGGTGTATGGCTAACAAGCCAAATTGTCAAGGCAGGTGAGGTTACTGGGGTTGAAATATCTTGTTTTATTCATGAGAATAGACATAAATACTGTACATGAATCTGGCACTTGCCTGCCCTACTCTCTTTGAGCACCTTCAAGGTCAGGTTCATTTGCCTGGCTGAAAACACCAAGGGCCTCCTGTGGCCCAGAGAAGCACCTCTGAAATGTCCTTGTTAGACACACCATTAGAATGTCAGATCATGTACTGAGCTTCTTTTATATTCAACATTATGTTCAAAGTTGCATCTATATGAACTACAGTAAAATCTTTCAGATAATCCTAGATAGGGGGACTATATATTGTAGGAAGAGCATGGATTTGAAGCCAGATACTCCCGAGTTTGACTTGCAACTTCACCATGGTGTGACCACAGAAACTTTTAATATCTGTGTCCCTCCATCACCTCTTCTGATAAGCAGGAATGATTTAAATACTTAGAGCGTGAAAAGGACCTAGGACAGAAGCTGAATTCTAGTAGAGTGCCAATAATTATTGAGTATTTATCATTAAACATACATATACAGCTTCTGTGTGTGGGGATTGCATGCACATACTTGTGTGTATTTAAATAGCATACTCATTTTTCAGTCATTTCACAAACAATGTCTTATGACTTGGGTGACTTAACAAAGGTCATCCAATAGCCGGAGGCAAAATGAGAACAAAGGGCTCAGGTTCATGATTGGCAAGCCTGTACTTTTCCACCCCACCACATTCCTCCAGGAGCTAAAGGGCAGCCAGCGCCATGAGAATCTGGACATTGGCTCTTCAGATTCTCTTCAATGAGAGAATTATATTCCTAGAACTTCTTAAGGAGTCTAGAGTGAGTAATAGTATACCTCATCCTAAACAAGGGTTAACAGAGTCGAACTCCCAGGACTATATCTCTTATGGTGTTCTTGAGGGAATGGATTTATTTCATCACTTATAAAGTGATTTATTTTAGATCCACAAAGGCAGCAATAAGCCATCAGGCCTATGAATGAACAGTTTGGTTATTATGGACATTGTATAGCTTATGGGAATGTAGTGTATAGGAAGAGGCAGGCCAACGTGCTATGGAATCTAAATAAGTTGCCTAAATTTGGCAAAATTACCTGACTCAGCTGGGTCTCAGTTTCCTCATCAGAAAAATGGACATATAAAATCTAATTTAAAATTTGGATGCAATATGAAACAATGGGCATTACATATCAAATAACCAATTACCCATCTACAAAAATAAAGACATTTTATTAACTTCCTGCCTTGAATAATCTTACTATGAACTCCGTTGTTGACAACCATTCCTGCATAACCTTTGAAAGGAAAGCACCGATGATAAACCCAAACTGCCCAGTATCTTTGGCATTTCTGGTGGCAAAGCCAAGCCAGGGCTGTATTTGGTAATGTGGGTAAGAGGACTCCTATTTTATTCTTCACTTTTCAAGTCAAGAGAACAAGGGACAAACACATTAATCAACCAACCAATCAATCAATCAATTAGTTTATTAATAAGCAATAAGAAAAGGAAATAATGCCCTGGAAACTCTAACAGGTCCAGGAGACTGAGGTGGCTCCAAACCCGGGGGCTGGTGCTGTAGAAGGAAGTCAGCCCCATTTGGGCTGACTCAGTGAATGTGGCTGCTGCTCTTCTGCATCCCTAAAATCACACCAGGGTTTGACAGATCCCTTTCTATCTCCCACTGAAAGTGGATTTATAAACATTGCTCCCTTTGAAGGGAATTTTAAAGATAATTCCTTTTTGAGGCCATACGTCAAAGCAAGCATGGCATTTCCCCTGTTTTTATGTGAACTGTTATTAGCCTACAAACTACATCTGTGGAGGGTCTAGCAGGTAAATTAACATTTCATTTTTAGAAGACAAAAAAATGACAGCTTTGGTGGCTATCTAGGTTTACTGCCTGGAAGGTAAATGTACCTTGGATCTCTTTTATTGTCAGGCCTGCTAGAGCTGCATAAAACTGATAATGAGCTAATATTGGGGGAATCTGGAAAATTTTGCCCTTATTCTAATGGAGTTAAGCACTAAAAATCACAATAGTGAGTCTTCTGCTTTAGATCCTACCTGTTTCATAAAGGAAACATGAAACATCAAGACATGATCTGATAACAAATGGGTATTAGCATTTTGGGGTATTATACATAATGTGACTATTCCAATTCTCTCAGCTATATAATCTGATGCAAATAGTTGCACCTCCCTGGGCCTCCCTTTCCTCTAAATGAAATGGCATAGTTGACTGCATCTTTATAATGCTTTGGGAGGTCACATGATAGTAAGCTCCACTTAAGATCCACCTGTCACTGAGAAGGTGTTATGCATTGGATTGTGTCCCCTGCAAAATTCACATGTTGAAGTCCTAACTCCCATTACCTCTAAATGTGATCTTATTTGGAGATAGAATCTTTACAGAGGTCATGAAGTTTGAAAATGAGGTCATTAAGGTGTCCTTATGAAAAGGGAAAATTTGGACAGAGAGACACAGAGAGGGAAGATGATGTCAAGATACAGAGAGAGCATCAGGTGAGCATGAAGACCACATCCACAAGCCAGGGAGAGAGAAAGAGAGAGAGAGAACCGGAAAAGACCCTTTCTTCACTACCCTGAATAAAAGGAATCCTGCCAACACCTTGATTTTGGACACAGAGCCTCCAGAACCATGAAACAATGATTTTCTGTTGCTTAATAAATGCAATTTGGGGCACTATGTTATGGCAGCGCTAACACACAAACACAGAAGGGCTGATGGATCCCAGGTCTTTGGAGATAAATAACTGTGAGGGGCAGGACCCGACGTTCAACAGGACTTCCTTTCTCCATCAAATTCCACTCCAGGAATGACTGGCCCTTCCAGACACTCAGGTTAGTATCTAATTATCTCAATAACACAGTTGTCATGGCAACTGGATATAAAGTTTAGTTCCAGAATTTTAATCTAAACATGCTAAAATCTCCATGGGATACTTTCTTTGACTGAGAGTAAATTAAGCAAACCACGTGCATGCACACACAACACAATATCTCAAAAACGTTAAAAAAAGGTAAAAAAGGGTCTAAATCCTCTGACTCATGCCTCAGTATTCAAATATATGAGACATTCATTGCCACTAACCATCCATTCATTCAGCTCACATTTATTCATTCAATTGGCATTTACTGAGCAACTACGATGTGCCAAGCACAGAAGGATAATTGTTGGCAGACTAACTCTTTATGTAAGAAAAAGTTGGATATTGATGCAATGTCTGGACTGAAAAGTGACATATTTGTGCTAGGATAGGGAACTACAGGCTTCACAAGAAGGGAGTCTGTGTCTTGCCCGTTCATTATTTGCTCCCCTGAGACGTAACACAGCTCCACGCACCGCATAGATGCTTAATAAATATTTATTGAACAAATGAATGAATGAACAAAAGAAAATACAAAAGAATGTTGAAACTTGACAGGGAATCATGAAACATTGAAATATCTAGTTGGGGATGTGACACTAATGTTAATTAATATTTATCTAAGTGCTCACTATACTCCTGGCATCAAGTATCCCCCTACACAATTCTTGTTATTTTATTTCAAAGTAACGAAAAAAGCAAACTAAGATCGACCTGCAACATCTCCAGACAGGAGCATAATCTGGCTTCCAACAAAGCCCCAGTTGGCAGAATTTTGATACTAATTTCAAAAACCACCCACAAATGTCACTGGTTTGAATTTACATAACAGATAATGTAAGGTATTGATTCATGTTAGTAAATCAGAAGCCTTGAACTTGAGATGTGAATTAATTGGGATTAAATGGTGTCCTCTCTTGATGAAGAGTAATGTTTTAGGCTGGTTCTGTTGAACTCTTCAAGGCTTATTTCCAAGCCCCAAATAAGAGGGGACTTATCTTCTGGAACTGCTGAATGTAGAATCAGATGGAAGAAAGTGGGGTGGGATGACAGAGTCCTTAAAAAAATGACAGCAAAACAATGTGACTCTCCTCCTCAATGGTGATTTTTTAGGAATAAGGGAGCAATTGCAAATGATGTTTTGCAATTCAGGTACAGGTACATTTATTGGGGTGGGGGTGGGGCAGAAGACTAGAAATACCTGAAAAGAACTGACTTGTTTTTAATGCACAGTATAAACATTCCCAGGAGCCACTCTCCCTGCTGCCATGATGTATGCATGTTTCCATGCATTTATTCATAAATAATGAATATTATTCAGTATCCCTTATCTGCTGAGGATCCTCACCAGGCTGAAAGCTCCATGAGAACAGGAATTCTAACAGGTTTGGTCACCGCTTACTTTCAGGAGCTACAACAGTCACTGGCACGTTGATTGTCTATATTTGTGGAAGCAAGTGAGTGACCATGCATGGAGGCATATCATGAGAGGAGATCAGAATTGTACCCATGTCAATCACAGGGAGATTTGAATGCCACCGTGGAGATGTTCATGAGATACTTACTCTATAAATGAATGGATGAATGTTTAAAAAACTTGAAACTATACTTGGAATCATGAAGTGTACAGTGAGAAGGAAACCTGGATTCTAATGAGGGCATTATGTGGTTTTTTTCTACCCCAAGAATCCTTTATTAAGTGCTGATTATATGGGTGTGGTGGTTATCTATCTATCAATAATTTCAAGACAAATAAAATACAGTGCTCCTTTGAAGAGTATTATAATCTAGGGGAGAAAGAATAGATTTATTCTATACCTTTAAGTATTTTGAAGACTTCTCTACAGGGAACTATCTAGCTGTGTTTTGGAATATGATGGAAAACAAGACCCGTGATAAGAGAATTCGTCTGTGTCCAAATGAATATTTGCTAATAGTACAAACCACAAGGAGAAATAGTTATGAGTATTGTACTCTGCACAAGGGAACTGCAAAGTATGGCATGAGGGACAAATCCAGCCTGCCATCTGTCTGTTTTTGTAGAACTGTGAGCTAAGTACAGCATCTACATTTTGAAATTGTTATTTGAAAAATGAAAAAAATAAGATTTTTGTATTGTGTGAAATGTATATAAAATTCAAATATCAGCATCCATAACTAAAGTCTTATTGGAACATAGCCACACCTATTTCTTTTTGTGCCATCTATGGCTGCTTTCTTGATACAAGAGCAGGGCTGTATCAAGATGTTGTAATAGCACCCACAAACCAAGAGTTTTATAGCCTGGACCCGTACAGAAAAAAAGTGTGCCGACCAGTGCCCTAGAGTCACAGTGAATCTGAGTGGCATGGCTGATACCCGCATGCATTTTGATGACCTTCCTCTTAAGAGATTCTGCTTCCTGAATCAGTGGTTCCCTGCAAATTAAAATGTAACGACACTGGGGAATTTCATTTCCTACTTTTTAAAAATGAGTGCCTTGCAAATGATGATTGATTATGCCTTTCATTAAGAACTAAGGGGACATAGAGCTTAGTATGAAATGCAAAGCTATTTTAGGGTCATGCAAGGTATTAGGAAAAACAGCCCCTTTGGATCAAGAAGCCAGTGTTTTCATCCTGCAAGCTTGGACAGTTCACATCCCCCATCTATGTCCCAGACCCTTTATTTATCAAACAGGGCCTGGAAGGCAGGCTTCAAGATTCTTTCCAAGACTAAAAGTCCCTGAATTTGCAAGTACAAGTCACTATTTGTACTCAGGGCTCTACCTACTCCCAGTCGATATGAATTTTACAGAGAAAACACCCCCTGACCACTAGATACGTTTAATTATTTACACATGTGCGGAGTTTCCAAGAAATGCGTGGGAATGAAACATAGCCTGGAATTTCAAATCTGCAGGAAGCATGGGAACAATTAGGATTCTGCATTTCATCTTATAGCTTCCGGATGCATTCTGTCTCTTCATTGGAGGTGAATGGGTAAAGAAAGAAACTTACAATATTTTAATGGACTAAAGAAGGGAGGGATGAATTTTGAAAAGGTAGGCAAAGTTGCAGCCTACAGTCAGTATATCCCTACTTTTCCCCACCCAATGTCAGCTTCACTTGGCTTTAAGAGCATCAGTCTTCTTCCCGCTTCACTCTGTGATTAGTCTATCTCAGAGTTTAATAATAGGAATACTGGCAGCTGCTGGCCAGGGCAGCATTCAACAGCAAAACTCAACATTAGGCATGTCTACATGGTTTATCTGGGCTACTAAGTGATTGATCCCTCATTGTTGTCCCTTTTAAGCCTGGATAGCTGGTGGGAACGCTGGAAAGTTGCTTGCAAAACATTAATGCTTAAGTGACTGTTCCACTTGTTAAATCATAATACAGTGTGATTTAGCTGAAATGAAGTAATTATAGGGGGAGAGAAGAAAAGTCAAATGATATAAAAACAGGTCCTTTTGGATTGTCTAAGTACTGATGTGTTCTCTGATGCATATGCATTATTCGTTTTTAATAGGCCCATCACACAAAAGATTTCACTGTTTTAAGGGCGGAGATTAGTGTTACTTTGGCTCAAGCTGTTATTCACAAATTTGGGCAAAGATGCTGCACTGAGAATCTCAGAGAGGTTGTAGTCATTCTAAATCATCACATCTCATATTTTAATATTTTGACCTGAAATCTTCAATTTAATCTCCCTGCACTCTGGCCCTTATTTTAAGCATCTTTGTTCAAATCATAGATCTCCCACATCCTAGCTGTGTGATCTTGGACAAACTACTTAGTGTTTCTGATCCTCAAGTTCTGCATCTTTAAAAGAAGGATAATAATAGAATACACCTCACACGGCTTTTATCTTAAATATAGATGAAAAACACTTAGTGGCAGCCACACAGTTAGCATTTAATATATTAGTAGCTATTGTCCGAAACAGTTCAGGAAAATTCTACTTGGTCCTTTGAGCTCAAATATTACCCACCTGGGAATCTGTACTTTCCCTGGAGGTTCAGTAAGGAGCCCACCTGTATTAGCTCCTCCTCCTCTTCTTTTTCCTACCATTGTCTGCACTGTTCATAATTACCTGTTTACTTTTCTCTCTTGTAAACTGTGGATTTCTTGAGAGTTACAAAATGGTCTAATTTATTTCATCTCTGCTGACCAAGAGACATAGCTCTGATCATTCGGTTGTGAAGGGTTAAGGAACTGAAAGCCATCCTTGACTTTTATCCTGTTTCCTGAATACTTCCCTCTTTTCCCTCTACCCGTTCTTTGTACCCCCTTTCAGGACCTAGTCACAGGACTTTCACACACAGGCTGCTCCCTCTGTTTGAACTGCTCCTATCACACTTGTCCTTCAGATCCCGGCTCAACACTTGTTTTGAGAAGCCTCAACCCATCACCTCTGAGTCAAGGCCAAGTTGGCTTGTATTTGCATTTAGAGAAACTTATTCCATCCTCTTTGAGATATAATCTCAATTTCAATTATCGAGTTTTGTGATTATGTAATTAATGTCTCTCATTCCTCAGTAGACTGCAAATTCCATGGGAACAGGGATTATGCCCATTTTTGCTCTCTCTCATGTATCCATGCACTGTCTTACATGCAGACGATGCCTGACAGAAGATACTCAGTAAATATATTAACGAATTAATAAATGAAGGTCTGGCAACCTGCATTTCAGAAGTGCATGCAAAAACAATTTTAGTTGCCTGATAAGGAATTAGAATTCTTTTCATTAGGTTCAATGGCTTCCTTTTATATATGCATATTAAAAGGCAGGGCCTTATTTTCCTCATCATTCAAGCATTAAGAAAACTACATTGCAGCTTGTCTGCAAATGCTGGGAAAGACATAAATGTAGCAACAGTCAAAGGCAGACTAACCTTTACCTACAAGGAGAAGTCCAGATTAATGGAGAACTGGTTTCTGAACTGCCCACTTGACTTGCATTTTATCCCTTGTTTGTTTTTTATTTTCTAAATCTTTCTGGCCACATAGCGTTTGCTGGTTCTCCTGACATGCCTTCGTGTGAAGCATAATAATTTAGCTCTGTCTGGGTCTTTTCGGGTAAATAGCCAGGCTCCTCCACACGTGATTCTAACCTATCTCTCCCTCCCTACCCACTCTACTGTCCACCTAAAATGGTATACATTTCCTAATTTCAAGGGATACCCAGCCTGGTGAGACATAGATCCGAGAGCCTTCCTTTGGACACCTTTGCCAGTCACAAAAGAGAGGATCATGAGTAGCCAAAATCTTCACTGCTGATTGAGTAAAACTCAAGTTTTGAGGGGAGGGTGGGAGAGGAGAAGTAGGATGTTCTGTTACCTGCTCCACCATCTGCCTGAAATGGTTGTTGTATACCTGTACCCACGATCCTGTAAGGACCATCCTTTTAAACCCAGGTGCATGATCTTGAAGCTACTTACAGATGACAGTTCTGCCCTAGTTCAGCCTTCCCTAAAACCACCACAATCTTTGGTTCTAGGCCCTGCAGCCCCAGCCAGCCCCCCCCCGCCCAAACTCACTATGTCTTCTTTTATAATTGTCATTTTATCTCTGGTTCCAACATATCCACTTATTTATTTATTTTTAAAGATTCATTTATTTATTTTAGAGAAGGGGAAGGGCAGAGGGAGACAGAGAGAATCTCAAGCACATTTCCCACTGAGCATAGATCCTGATAACAGGACCCTGAGATCATGACCTGAACTGAAGCCAAGAGTCAGATGCTTCACCGACTGAATCACCCAGGTACCTCCCCAACATATCCATTTAAAATGAACTGGGCTATGTTCCCAGCTTTCTCAAAGTTATATAACTTAAGTAATTTCATGAAAAACTGTGTAAACTTCTTTCCCCCTCCATCCTTCTCTGCTCCTCCTCATCCTCACTTACATGTCTATTCTTTTTATGTATTTGTTATCCTGAGAAGGATCACGATAACCTTGAATAGTCTAGACTTCCTGCATCCTTTTCCATAGTTTTAGTCCAAACTGTCGTCACTTTATGCACTGCAAAAAAATGGCTAATTGGTGTTCCTATCCTCTTTTCTCCCCATTCTCACCCAAGAGGCTGACAGGGTCATCTTCAAACATAAATACTGTATTTATTAACCTATAATTCTAGGTTCTTGGTCATAGGTTATCTTCTGGTTTCTCCAGCTTTGCCTGCTTCATCTCTTACCATAAATCGGGCACCCAGCCATAAGGAATTTTCCATCAATATCTTCCACAACCCTCAATCTTTGAAAGTGCTGCTCCCTTCTTCTGACGAGCTCCAGCTGCTTTTCTTCCACAGGAAAATATTTCTTTACTCACCCCTCAAGAATCAGATTAAAAATCATCTCTTCTCTGAAACTATTTCTAACTCTCCAGAAAAAAATCAGTCACAACACCATCTACAAAACCATAACTGTTAAGTAGAAAAATATATTAAAAAAAATTCTCTCATTGCACCTTTCTCCTTCACTAGATTATGATGTCCATGAGTAAAAGACCCATGTTTACTCATCCAAATGTCTCCTTGGTTATTAGCCCAACATCTGGCACACAATAAGCATTATCATATAGTCAGTGAATAAATAGTTTAGCCTAAAATATATCTTTTTCCCTTTGATAACAAGCATTTGCCCCACAAAAGAAATGTGTTCTCCCTTGACACTGAAATGGTATTTTGTTGAAGCAGCAGCCAGTTGAGCAATATGAAAAGTGAGTAACATCTGCATTTTGATGAGTGCAAGTCTGTAGTAAATTTTCATTTATGATGATCAAAAAGGAAGGGAGTATAAGGAGTTTATGTTTTAAGATAGACTATAAAAATAACCTACATTGTGAGTCTGCCATTTTAATTTTATCTTAGTTCTGACAAATATTTCACTTTAAAACGCTTGCCCCCCTAAAGAGTGCTGATAAGCCTTGCAAATGGATCCCCCAACTCATTGCATTTCCAAGCCTTTGATTTGGGTTCCTAGTAAATGCAAAATGATTAAAAAAAAATAATGCTCAGTGATGTTTTTGAGGTTCTGGAAATACTCTTTTCATCTACTTCTGGTTTTTATAGACATAATATATATTAGCATCCTAATTCTTTAAGTATGCTCTTTGTTTATTTGAAGAATCCTATCATTTCAATTCCATGAGCATTTATTCAGTTCCTATTGTATCTCAGGCTCCATGTTGGGGGCTGATGATCCTGAAATATATTAGACAGGGTGTCTAACCTTGAGACTTTCTAAGCCTAAGCCCAAGATTTAAAGGAATAAGGTCTTAATAATGATTGTAGTAGAGAGATTATGTTTAATATAATGGGAAAAGGTTAGACTGACCGTGTTGGAAAGGTGGGTGGCAGAGCCGACTTTACAACATGGTGACTTTTAAGCTGGGCTTTGAAGGCTGAATAGGAGTTTGCCATTATGTGGGTGAAGAAGCAAATCAGAGTATTTTTTTAAATGTTTTTGTAAAATAATATTGCAGTTGATGTCAATCAAAACCAGAACATGGGTATTATAAAGTAGGGAAGACAGATAGTAGAGATGATGTGATTTCAAAAAAAAAGTTCCCCTTCTGGCCTTTTTGCTGTTGTTTCATTGTCTTTGAGGCTGTAGGGAAAAAAATACTCTGTGAGGGCCGCTTTGATGTGTATGAATTATTCATCATTAAGAAGTCAAGCAGCTGACACTAGCCTTTGTTAAAGCTATTGAAGGTATTATGGCCCCCCTGGAAAAGCCCTACGTTTTTTATTCCTTCCTGCCTGGTGCAAGGGTCATCTGCATGTGTGGGAAGGTCTTGGTCAGCTTTTCTCTGATTGAGGCAAATAAGAGGATATTTTGAGCCTTCATGTCCTGTTGTTTTTCTCCATTCTCTTTTTAGGACAAGAATGATTTGTCATTGGAGACACAGGCACACACACATACCCAAACTGCCTGGGTGTGTGGGCTGCTTGCTTCATTAAAAAGCCAGAGCTCAGTCAGATGGAAAGACACGGCCACCTCGTCCATTAGCGTTCTTGCTCTGACACAGGCAGCCTGACCTGGGAGCAGCCAGAGTCAACGGGATGTCTCATTAGAGCAGACTTTGTCACATTGCTCCACCATTTAACATTCTTCTGAGCGTAGTGCAGGATGTGAGGCTGGGGAGTCTCCCCTTTCTTCTAGGGGAGAATGAGATCTGTAACGGAAAGGCTTCCATGTGTGTGGAGGACCCACTTTGCGCTGGCATTCCCTATGCTCTCTTGGTAACTCTGCACACTCACCGTGTTTCATTTCACACACGGAGCTACTATGAATCACAAAGCTGACATTTCATGTGTGCTTATGGGTCTCAGTTCTAAATGAAATCCTTCAGATCCATTATCCCACTTAACCCTAAAAACTCTATGATATATGCATGGTATTGTTCTCAACTGCAAATGAAAACAAACAAACACCAAGACTAAGGCAGATTAATTTGTTCAAAGGTTAAAAGATACTTTTTGATGCAACCAGATTCTAATGGGTATGTTCCTTCTACTGTCTTTCCAATTTGGGTGCTTTTATCCCACAGAAGGCTAAGAAACACTGAATAAATTCAACTAGAAGAATGACTGTGATGGTACTTGTAGCTGTTACTACTATTGGACAAACATTTGCTGAGGATTTGCTATGTGCCACATCCCAGACTAATTACTCTATTTACATATCTCATTTAATTCTCTTTACAAACCCTGTGACTAGGCACTCTATTTCCATTTTACTACTGTAGAAATAGAGGCTTAAATGGCTGAGTAACACCTGTTGGCCAGACTTTGATCCCTAAATCCATCTGACTTCAAATCAGAAGGAAGAAATGATACAGACTTGGACAGCATGATGCATGGAGCTAAGTAAACAACCTGAAAGACAGTAAAGCTTATAATTTATAAAATTTGATTATATTTTGTTAAAATGCAATTCAGTGTAATAGCCTTTTACTGGGTACCAACTGCTATGAGGTATTATACTAAGACCTAAGAATATTATGGTAAATATCGATCACACTATTTTATCCTTATAAAAAAGATGCTTGTAAACAAGAAAATCCATAGATGCATGAACAAAAATGATGCTATTACTGACATATTTTATTAGAGGAATATGCAAATAAAAATACTAGCAAATACTTAGATAGCCCTTACTATATACCATGGATCCTTTTCAATATGAAACCTATGTATTTATTTCTTTAATCTTCTTAGATACTTGATGTGATAGGTGTTATTATCATTCCCATAATACAGATGAGGAAAACAGGCTCAGAAAGACAAGTTCACAGCTCTACAAATGAGCAGAGCGGGTCATACATATGAGTAAAAAAGAACAGGCAATGATTATTTCTACCTTGCTGGGGCAAGATGGAGTCACGTTCTGGAACCAACTCTACAGAGAGAGGGAATTTAAAAGGGATGAGGAGGGGAAGTGAAACCAGTCCCCATGTAAAAGTCAAAGAAGTGATGGTAAGAATTGGTGGTTAATGTTTTCTGACAATTTACTGCAAACTTTTGGACTCATGCAAGTTAACATTAAACAAAGTTAATTACTTGGTTTGAATTCTACGTGCACAAGTTATTGGTTCTTAGACCTTTGGCATCAGATTCATCATGGCAAATGGGTACACTAACACCCATTTTATAGGGTAGTGGCAGGAGTGACATGTGATAAAACAGGAGCCAGGACCATAGAGACTGTCTGGAGTTCAGTAAATGCTAACTGAATGCTGGTGTGGAGGACACTGTGATAGGCCACCCTATGCCCTCTTCCACGAAGGGCTGGTGGCCGCAGAAGCTTGGAGGGCTATCTGCCAACCTCCATCAGCTCATAGCCCCTTGAGGGATTATCTCAGGTACAGAGAGAGTGCCACCTTGGTCCAGGTCATCACTCTGGGGCAGCCTGCAGCCAGCGGTTGACTGTTGCAGAGCTATACAGACTTGGCCAATGATCACTCTGGGGCAGCCTGCAGCCAGCAGTTAACTGTTGCAGAGCTATACAGACTTGGCCAATGATGCTGACTCAGAACAACTCTGATGGGCACAAATGTAGAATCAATATGGTGCACACCTAAAACTAATATCATGTTCTATGTCAGCTATACCTCAATTAAAACAAAAAATAACTCGGGTGGGCCATTCGAGCACTAGGCTCAATTTGGCATCAGCCACGTCTGTCATTGTGCCTCAAATTTTCCCACTCTGCTGAACCCTGCTTCCTTCCCCTCTCTTCCCCAGGGCTCCCATTGGTAAACATTGTACATACTAAATCCCCATCTATATCTACTTCTACACCTACTTGGATCTACTTCCAAGTATCTTTGATGTTCATATTGCCCATGTCAGTGGTGGGGAAGCCTAGAACAGGAAAAATAATGTCATGGAGCTAGGTTAGTGTCAGGATATATGGTAAGTGCTCACTTGTTCAAAGACAGTTTTCATCGGATGCTGACTGCTTGACAGTGGGGCTTGCCTTTGGTTCTATACAAGACCACTGGACTCTTCATTTAAAATGCTAATTTTTATGTATTCACTATTCACCCATTTTACAGATGAGGGAAGTCAGCTTCACGTAGGTGAAAAGACTTTACCAAAGTCACACAGCTTTAAGGAGCAGAGCTGTCCTTTCTCTCACCATGATTACCCATGTGTATATTTTTCCTTTGTTTGAAATTCTCTGAGGCTGCATTATATTTGTGACATCTCCATACAGAAATGTTGTTTTCTACCTTACAGGACCTTGGGAGTCCAGAGAAAGGTCTTTTTTACCATCAGCATTCTATCCTGTCTCCCAGGGCTGTCAGCCAGAGATGGCCAGGTAAGTGATGGAGCCTTAAAAGGTTAATTACCATTAATCATTATGAGAAGGTGGCTTATTATCAATTCATAAATTCAGAATAAATTTATTTTGCTGACAAGCAAAATGTCCCAGTTGCCCTGTGGACCTGGTTTCCATTCTGAAAAATAATTTTTTTTCTAGATTATGGTCTTCATATAAACTGCTGTCTCCTCCAACACACTATGTGGAGAAAAGCTTAAATAAATTCATAAGTTGGTTAAATTATTCCAAACGTACCAAAAGCCTTTAGCACTATGTGTGTCTGAGTTTCTCTACTGACCTAGATGGACAGTCATATATCTATAAATAAAGATGCACAGAGGTTGTTAAGCAACACCTTTAAAAATGTGTTTTACAAGAGGCCGACTCATGGACGATTCTTATTACAAAAGTTATCTGAAGCTTTCATGTATGACATTTCTGTAAACAAAAAGCATAAACATTCATAGTTGCAACCAGCAAAACTCAATCTCACCAGACTCTAGGTTATGATTAAGGTATTACTAAAACCATGCCTTCCCATCATCATCAGGATTTGCTTAGTAATTATTTGCATTTTCAGGAAAGGAAGTATAAAGCAAAATAAATGATCCAGAATATTCAAAATGGTAAGAATAATCAATACTCACCATTTTTGGAATTCTAATTATATGTCTGGTACTAAATTGTGATGACTCCTTTAATGCCAATTTGACTGGACCAAGAGGTACCCACATATTTGGTCAAACATTATTCTGGGACTCACTGTGAGGCTGTTTTTTGATGAGGTTAACATTTATGTCAGGAGATTGAGTAAAGCAGGCGCTCTCCCTAATGTGGGTGGGCCTTATCCAATAAGCTGAAGGCTAGCTAGACCAAAGGTTGACCCTCCCTTGGGTAAAATAATTCTTTACATTTGACTGGTTTTGAACAGAGGCACTGGTTTTTTTTCTCCCTGGGATATGAGCTAAAACAAGTCCTGGATCTCAAACCTGCTGGCTTTTCATTGACTCTCCTTGGTCTCTGATTTTAGGATTGGAACTAGAGCTACACATTCAGCTCTCCTTGGTCTCTGGCTTGCTGAATCACCCTGGAGATCTTAAGACCTACCCTACTCCAAACTCATGTTAGCCAATCCCCTATAATAAATCTCTTTAGAACATTAACATATACTATTCATAATACTAAACATTATGCTAAATATTCTATGTAGCTCAATTTACTACTTAAATGTCATTAAGAGAAGGGTGCAATATTATTCCCATTTTACAGCTGATGAAACTGACATGTTTTGTTGCATTCCCTCCATGGCTAGTCACTCTTCCATCTCAACAACCTTCTTCAACCAAACCTCTGGCATTAACCACATGTGGAATCCACCTGCTAAAACTTTGGGGACAAAAGAACTTGAGAGGAAGTTTGGAAGAGTATCAGCATACCATGCACTCACTGCCTGCATCTGGCTTTCTGCTTTGGTACCCGAAGAGCAGGCTGGCAAATCTACTGAGACTTCAGTATGGAGATTTTTATGCAGTCTTCCCAGTCTTCACTGATGACTGTCTTGGTCTGCCCCATCTTTCTTCTGGCTTCAGGGAGAGGTAGTGCCCTCTCCCCTTTTCCACAAAAGGGGACAGAATAACATCTGAGAACACTGAACTCCCCTACAAATCTGCATCTAATCTTCCTCTTTATAATCAGAGAGGATGGGGTTGGTGGCAGACCCAGCTCTCTGAACTGCTCTTGCAGGAAGCCCTTCAGAGAATGAGTAGCTAAGGAAGCTGACATTCCTTTGCAATATACTTGGAGCATTTACTAACATGATCAACATATATAAGATGGTCCATCTTTTTTCTTTTATACTCCTTCCCCTCCATGTCTCTTTCCTTCTTTCTCTTTCTCATCCACTCCTCTTGCTTTCTCTCACTCTATCCATTCTGTCTCTTTCTTGGTTGTCTAGCAACTAATTTTAATAAAAAAATAAAAACACTACGGCTCTTGTGTTTCCTCTCCCTGTCCCAGAAGTCTGAATGAGAAGGGTCCTTCCAGCTCCATGTTCCCCTTTCTGTTCTCTGGTCCTATAGCATCAGTAGAATGGAACCGTTTCCCTCCACTGCATATCGAACTGTGAGCGTACAACAGACACACACTTACATACTCAGCAAACATTGTAAGATCATTAAGTACGTTTGCCTGAACATCATGATGAAGACACTGAGATACGAAGTACTTGAGATTTGGGGAGTTTCAGAACATGATATCTTCAGTACTTTTCCTGAGGTTGGTACCTGAAAATTTTTTTTTCTTTTTCTTGGCATCTGAAATTTTTAAGCCCATTTTTCCAGGTGTTCTCTGTGTGCCATTCTGATTTGGTTTGGCAGAAGACCTTATTTAAACCTGAAATAACAACAGGTGTCTTTTCCTATACAGACTTGCCTTTCAGTCCCTTTATGTCCTGTGGGGCACCAGGTGCTGGTTTCAGAAGCAAGTTTCCTTAAGGAGTGGACCAAGGCATCATCCTTCCTGAAGGAACATGCCCTCCACAGGGAGGATGAGGAGCTGGGAAGATCAGTAGATTCCTACTTCCAGTCCTCCTTCCATGCTCATTCACAGCTTAACCCTAGAAAAGTCTCCTTCCCCTAGGCTGGAATTTTCAGATCTCCAAATAAGGCAAGGCGGTCATCTTCTGGCTTTAAAATTCTGTGATTTCATATACTCTTTTTCCAAATAAAATGCAAACTCACTTTGCTCTTATTCCTTCTTTCATTAAGAAATGCATTTAAAGAACTTAAATTGATAATGTAAGGGAGTAAAAATAATCTATATGGTAGCTCTTAGAAATGTTTTTTGAAGATTTTTATCAACATGGGAAAATGAGCATGAGAGAATCTTAAAAGGAAGATAATACATAAAGTTCTATGTATACTATGATACCCATTAAGTAGAAAAAAATTATAAATGAAGTCAAGACAGAGAGAGAGAATTTACTGAACGATTAACACCTGCTTCTGAGATGTGAGATGATGTATGCTTTTTGTTTTCTTTACTTTTGTAGCAGTTCCCAAATTTCTCAAAGTGACTGTGTATTCTCATCCAGGGGAAAAAGGTACTTTTTTCAAAGAAGTTATTTTTCGTTTGAATTGGGAGTGATTTTAAATGAAATTAGAATATTACAGAAAATGGTGGCGCCTGGGTGGCTCAGTTTGTTAAGCGACTGCCTTCGGCTCAGGTCATGATCCCAGAGACCCAGGATGGAGCCCTGCATCCTGCATCGGGCTCCCTGCTCAGCGGGAAGCCTGCTTCTCCCTCTCCCACTCCCCCTGCTTGTGTTCCCTCTCTGGCTGTGTTTCTCTCTGTCAAATAAATAAAATCTTAAAAAAAAAAAAAAGAATATTACAGAAAAGCCTACTATTTAAGATAATTGTTCTTAGTCTTTCTTTTGTGATTAAGTTCATGTAAGAAATGTATTCCACTTCTCAAGAAAAGCAGTGTGGTCACCATATGTGTGTATTTAGATATGTAGGTACTTATTTTAAAGTTCCTCATGGAGCTGATTTCCAGATGTCCAGTGAGTTTTTGTGTGAAATCTCAAAGAGCCAAGTGGATGAGCTGGCATGAGGCAACGATATTAAAATGCTTATTTTTATTCCCTCTAATGGGAGAGAAATGCAAAAACATCAGTGATCTTAATTTTTAAAATTCATTCTTCAAAACATATTTCTCAATGTAATTGCATTAAAAATGATAATTTATCCAAATTCCTCTACTCTTAGAAAACTCTCAGCAATTAGTGGTCTGGAACCTGAAATCTCTCACAGCCATTCTCAACTTGCGTATTATTTGCTATGATAATGCCCACACTTCTATTCCTGCCTTTGGCCATGACTCCAATCTCAGCCTGTTTCCAGAGAAGGTGAATTGTGTTTGATAAGGACATACATGTGCAGGAGGAAATCTGAGGGAGATATTAGGGTCAAAGTAGAACCTTGCTGTGCAAGCCAATTTTTTTTTTTATATTTAATATATTCGTTTAAATTCATTCCTTGTGCCGGGAAAAAAAAAAGACTTATTCGGAAGAAGCTGCTAAGGTAATAAGAAAATATAAATCTTTTGGCTGGTTGTGGAGATTTTTAAATGATGCAGAGAGAGAAACTGAGCTCAGGTTGCCAGGTAAGCTAGGACTCAGAGGTCACAATCAGCCGCCACCTCTTAATTCCTCTGTGGGAGCATCACGTTCTCTAAGCCTCACTTTGCCCATCTGTGATGGAAGCAAGATGTCTCCTCCATTACAGGGTGTGGGGAAGTTTAATGGAATCATGGTCATAAGGAGCTTTTGACAAAAGCCCCATCCTGATATAATGTGGTATCAAGACTAAGAACAATTATCTTGCCTGCAGCCTAGAAACAATTTTGTTCTTAGGCAAGTGTAGACAGAATGATGCATTGGGTCTTATTCATCTTTGCATACCTGAAATGACTGCATTGGAAAGTGGCTTTCATCCAGCATGAGTTCTCTGGGATGAGAAATATCTCCCTCCAGGAGGACGATGGCAAATGATGGACTGATCTCTGTGGCTGCCTCTTGGTATCTCTGAGGATGTAAATCTCACCTTTCAGGTAGATCTCAAACATCTTACTGTTTGAGAAAAGACATATTGAAAATAGCCACTCCTCTGAAATGGATATATGAGTTGATGGTCCCAGGCCCCTCAGTATGGAAACACATTCGACATAGAGTCAGTTGGGACCCACCCGTTACAGCCCTATTCCCATACCTGAGAGCTGATCCTTGACAATCAGCCTCTCCTTTCTAACACCGTCAGATCCCCACTCTCTTCCATCTTCTACTGTGCTCTGGATGACTGAAAATGAGGTTAAGAAAGAGACATGTTTTCCACTTAAACTGCCTCAGCTTAATGCAAATCTTCCTGAAGCTGCTTCTCTTTCCCATCAATCTCCACACCCATCAATAGTCCACAAATGTTGACTCAGTGATGAAGCTGCTAGAAGGCAGAGTTACTAGAGGAGGTGTGCTCATAGAGAAAGCACACTACAGATGGAGTCTTGATGGCCTGGGAAGAGTGGACTGTCAGAGAAGTGTGGCACACAGCCTGGTAAAGTGGGCACGGCTGGGTGTGCCTCGGGGATAGGGAAGTCTCCACATGCTTTCCTGGAGGAAATCACTCACATACTTTTCAATCAGTAAACATTTACTTTCTCCTTACAGTAGGTCAAAACTGCTCTAAGCATGGGGGTTGGGAAGGGTGAGAGGGGTTATGTTTCAGCCACGGATTGCCTTCAAGCTTCTCCCAGGTTTAAACATACAGTTATGGGCAATTACAAATCTGAGTGTTGTGTACATGGTAGGGCAGGTACAGGACATAAAGAAGCAAAACCCTATCCCTGTTGCACTAGGTTTACAAAATCTTAACGTAGGAGGTAATTGTTGAGGTGATTTTTATCTTTGGTGCATGTGGGAGGGGGGCAGTAGAAAATAACACAGAGAGTCAAGAAATGGTATAGGAGACAGGACAGGGTATCGTGAATAGGTTTTGTTTTGTTTTTTTTTTTTAAAGATTTCATTTATTTGACAGAGAGAAGCACAGCTAGAGAGGGAACACAAGCAGGGGGAGTGAGAGAGGGAGAAGCAGGCTTCCCGCCGAGCAGGCAGCCCAATGTGGGACTCAATCCCCGGTCTCCGGGATCATGACCTGAGCCGAAGGCAGTTGCTTAACCAACTGAGCCACCCAGGCGTCCCAATCATGAATAGGTTTTTAAGCAAGGGGCTGATGATATTGGAGATGGGAGGTTAAGAGATTATTAGAAATGCAGACATTTGCTGAAATAAAGATTCTTCAAAGGATACTGGATTTTCAAGGATAGAAATTTCAGGTGATCCCCAGTTTTGCAGGAAGCACTGACTCCCCCTCCCCAAGATTAGTGTGTTGCTTTGGGTAAGATAATAGGAGATCCTGGAGACAAAAGTATCCACAGAGGGAATGTGAATTCTTCAGAGGCTTGCTCCACAAAGGATACCTCCATATAAAACTTGCAGGCAGTGAGGCAGGAAGGTCACCTCGCTGTATAACCCCCTGTTTGAAAAGATTATTTAGCAGCATCCCTAGGGATCTGAGTGTAATTTTGTTCAAACTTTATTTAAAAATCCACCTCTATGACGACCAATTTTTACTGGCCCCTTAGGTGATAACTTAAGACAGATTTCTCTTTAATAGTTTTATAACTATTTAAGTCTCCAGCTCATTCATCTCATTTTATTTCCCACATCCATAAAAGGAGGCTGGGGTTTTCACTGGGGAAGAAAGAGGAAATCAGGTACCTGGAAGGGAGGGGCAGATTCCTAAAGCCTCTCTGGCTGGTTGTGACTCTTGTTAGGGTATCATTTCCTTGAGGCCCCTGAGTCTGAGCATTCTGGGCTTACAGCTAGTCAACTCTAAATGGGTATCCTAATTCTGACATTAAATGACAGGGTGACCTTGAGAAGTCCTTAAAACACAGAATCAGTTTGTTCATGTGCAAAATGTAGATAAGCTTCATAGATATGGGGTGTGTCTCAAATGAAACAGCCCATGAATGTGCCCTTAGGAAGGTGAGTAACTCAAAAACACAGACTATTTCTTGAGCCCTGATCATTACATGCCATAAATGGCAATCATCAGCGTTTCCCATCCTACTCTCCTTTTTGGTCCACCATGACTATTTCCTCTACTATCTACCATCACAAGAAATGGCTACTGTATATTCTGGTTTCTCAAGTTTACAAAGTGAACAGATTCCAGGGAGACCAGCATTCACCTGGCTGGGAGCACACACATTCTCCTGTTCAGGGCTATTCCATGAACATGCCTACTTCAGTGTTCATGTGTAGGGATTAATCTGTATGTGCTTCAAATATATGTCAATCACTTCTGAATTCATCATCAACATGAAGTCTCTGAGGAAGCATACACCCATGTGCAGGAAAGCCAAAGGGCCAAAAGGAAGAAAAAATTTAAACTTCTACATTGTTTCATGATTTCCCATTAGCAGAAGACACAGTACTTCTTATCATTGATCAAGACACAGTCCCTGTTTAGAGCTGTGGGTGAACCAATGTCCTTGTAACACCAACTGTGGGGCATATTTTTTGTTGAGACAAAGAAACTGGAGCCAAGCTCTGAGAATTTTAGAACCTAGAAAGGTGGAAAGTGAATACAAGACACTGATTCTACTGTTAGTAAATGTAGCTCAAGGCTGAATTTTCAAACTCTTTAGACCTTAGCTAAATATAACTCAGAGGTTTGAATTACTATAAACTCATGTTACATTTATCCACAGGATGAGGGTCACATACTAAGTGCTTTTCCAAACATAAAAGAAAGGTCCCAGGCCATGAATTCATTCTCTTTTCAGAATGTTTCACCAATGTTCCTTTAGTTGTAAATAGCAGTGATATTTCTATTAAATTCATTTTCTCACTTGGTGGCATATCTATTCCAAATACGATCTCATTATCTACAAGGAGGCAGATTCCCGCTGGACCCCACCAAATTAGGCCATCAGACTCCCTTGTTTATGCCTTTTAAACTCATTCATACAGGGCAATGCTATCTCGTCTTTCCGAGAGCAGAAACTCACCAATCCACTCTGCAGAAGATAAAGGAAAAATGAAGCTAATGTTTCTCTTTGCTGAGCCCATATTTACTGCCTCACCACAATGCTGCTCTTTTCGTTACCCTCTCGGATGGGTACTAACGCAGAGCCTTTTGTTTCAAGTGCAGCTTAATGTGCCCACAGATAAATCTTCTGCCCTGTTCTGTATCAAAAACATCTTGCAAGTCTAGGTAAATTATTTGCCACTGCTCCAGTTTTGTCTACTAATTTTTTAATGCACATGAAATATTCAGGGTGATTTTTGAGGCACGAACTAGGTCTCATGAATCCATCCTGACACCTCCCTCCCTGAGAACACATTTCTAAGGGCTGCCATGTCCATCTGGGACAGAAGTCTTCTATCTAAATTAAAGATCTACTTGTTGAATCAATAGACTTTGGAGCACTGAGCCTCCTTGGGGCTCTTTATTCTAGTCTTTTGCTTCCCTCCTCTGCTTCCTAAATGATGTCTGGAGTCTAGGTAACTCCTCTTTTTTTTCCTAAAGATTTTTTATTTGTTTATTTGAGAGAGAGAGAGTAGAGTGAGAATACAAGTGTGGGGAAGGGAAAAGTGGACTCCCCATTGAGCAGGGAACCAGACATGGCGCTGAGCAGGGAGAAAGATGTAGGGCTCAATCCCAGGACACTGGGTTCATGACTCGAGCTAAAAGCAAACACGTAACCGACTGAGCCACCCAGGTGCCCTATTCCTCCTGATACTTTCTGCTCCCTGGCATATTTCCTAGGATGGAGAATTTGGAGCTGGGGTAAGTTCTAAACTTCAGGGACTCCCAAGACACCTTATAAAGTGAATTTCCCTACTCAATACATTGGAGGTGCAAACGAAAGCATGAAAACAGAGCTCTTCAAATGTGAGCAAAGAACATGGGATTCCAAATAGTTGGAGTAAGGTCATGGCTTTCAGGCATAAGAACTGCACCAATGAAAATGGCTCCTCCATTTAAATTGTCTGGTGTGATGCCAAGAACACAACTTTTGTTTAATTTCTAGATTTACCCATTATTAGTGAAGAGACCAAAGACATTTCATTTAAGCTTTGTACATCTCAGTTTGCTCTTCTGAAATTTGGGGAAACTGGTGTTACTGTCATAGAGTCATTGTGAGGATGAAAAAAGAGCATGTGCCTATGTCCAGAACACTACAAGGGCTCAACCAAGGTGAATTTCCTCCCTTCCCTATCAGTTCATTTTTGTAATGGCTCTTTCTACTACAACACCCTACTTTGCAAGCAAAATAGCTTCTGTGTGGGGAGCTGTTTGGCAGGCCATTCACACGCAGTTTTCATATCTGACGCTCACAACAGTGCACCACAGTGGGCGTTAGTATTCCCACTCAGGAGAGGAAACACCGAGGTTGCAGAGGTTAGGGAAACTGGCAAAAAGTACACCTTCCCCACATCATAATGCCAAGATTCTAACCCCAACAATATCGTCCCCAAATCCATCTCTGTCCTTTCAAATATTCCTCCCCATCCTTCATCCTGCAGGAAGGAAAAAAAAAAAAAGTCCCCGGACTGCAACATCTCTGTTCTTTTTCTGCTACATTGTAGCACTTTCTCAGGTTGCTCTGAATGTCTAATCGATGCCTTTGGGGTTACCCCATTGCACTTTAATTTTGTAGAGTCTTATGAGCTACATGTCTCTCACCAATGAATTAGAGATGTCTTACATTGTTTTGAGATATTTCTTATCTCCATTTTTTGCCAAATGCACTCCAACCTTGCCTTTCTATTTTTTTTAACATATCTATTCCTGTATTTTTATTATCTTTGATGGCAGCTTAGGATTTTAGTATCTGGCATTATTGGCCATTTGTTCTCTGCTTTATTTATTCATTTATTTTCTTCTCCTTATACTTCTATTTATCACTCCAGAGCTTCTCTACTTGTTCAGTGCATTAAGTTATTAACTCCATCTATTTCTTTCCTGTCTCCACCTACAATAATATGACTTCACATATTCATTCTGCTTCAACTTTATCTACTGGAAATCCAATATCTGCAGCTCTTGTGTTCCCCGAGCTGCCGTATGCTCTTCTTTTTAGCCTAATTATGAGCATAATGAAGTTTTGATCATGATTTTCCAGATTTCCCCTTCAATGACTTGAGTCATAACCTCCCTAGTTGCCAAGCCTGGAACTTTTACCTCTTGGAAGCATGAATAAAATATTAAATTAGAAAGCCTTCCTGTGTATCACAAATATTCTGCTGCTATTACTTCCCTTTTTCATTCTCTGCAACCTCAGCTACATTTGGTAATTAGAAATGACCTAGTTTGAAGACCCTTGTTTTTTGGTTCCGTTGTGAAAATGAATTTTCATTGTGGTTAGGTTTTTCAGTGTGCTGACCATGTTGGGTACACTCCCAGCACGGTATGGAATTAGAGATGAGTCCTCCAAGGCTCTTCAAGGATCAGTTTGAAAAACTTGCACAGGATTATAGAAATTTTAAAAGGGGGGGTGGATTTGGGAATGATCATTTACCATCTTTGCCAATCTGAAGAAGTCCCTAATTCGGCTAAATCTCACTTTCATCCCCTACTAAACAGGGACCACAGAGGTAGATACGACCTTATGGAGCTACGGCAGGACACACACAAGTCGGTATTTGTGAATTGTCTGGCGTGATGCCAAGGCACAAAATTCTAGGTGTGCCTACTCTACCACATGACAATACCAATTCCTAGAGTGTTCTTTTAGTTTTGGGCAGAGCCCATATCACAATTCGGGAAGTTTACTCAAAACTGTTCTCCCCTACAGAGAGCCATCATCTGGCTCCATCCAAAATTCACCCATAGGCTCCTGTCTCTTTGTCTCTTTTAGGACACTTAGGACATTTTCATTACAAGCATGAGAGTTCTTCAGAGTTTTTAATACAGTTCCCAAAGTACTTCCCCAGAATTGCAATAATACCTCATTGTTTCCATGATTTCAGCCCCCCTCAGCATTCTCTTCTCTCACCTCTGGATTGTTCAAATGTGGAAGGTCCCAGATCTGACGAAATGTTTCAGGAACAAGTACACAGTGCAGAATGCAACAGCAGTGTCATGTTTCTTGTTGGGTGGTCTATTTCTCTTTGCAAATCCTGAGAACAAAATCACTTCTTGAGCAGCTATGCCCAGCAAGAATTCATTTTAACTATAATGTTTTTATTCCGCCATAATCTTCAGTTTCTTTTTCTGCATCTACAGTCAGAGAGTTGAGTTTTGGGATCCAGGCTCAAAACCTCACATTAGCTCGGGTCCATCTGATTCATCAGTACAATCCATTGTGATTCCAAAAGATCAAAGGCCACACATGAAATTCATTGGCCCATTTTATAAATGCCCTTTTAGTACTCAATTTGAGATGCTGCTTCAGGCTCTGAGGACACATCTTATCTTGCATGAATGGAACTTACATTTCCAGGAGGATAAATAGTCATTAAATTAATTTTAACAAAAATGATAAAAGTGCTAGCCAGGCAGTGTGTCACAGGAGCCTGATTTAGTTTAGGGGGATCCAGGAAAACTTACTGTGGAAATAATTTTGATTTCTAAGTCTACAGAAATCACTTTGAGATGTAAGGAATGAATAGGGGAGTTCCACGCAATGGGAAAGACACGTAGGAAGGCCTTGAAGATAGAGGACTGAGACAAATCAAAGGATCTCCAAGGAGAACAAATATTAATGCAGGTAAGAAGAAAAGAGGGGCATAGCTAAATCTAGAGATAAGTCAGTGTTTTATGGCAAAGGGATGTGTAGGTCCATTAAGGATGTTTGTTGTTTTCTTAAGAGCGATGAGAAGTTACTAGGAGTTTGTAAGCAATGGGGCAGGGTGGGGGACACGATTAAATTTACATTTAAAAAGGCTCACGGGGCAGCTAGAGTGTGAGGACTTGAACTGAAGTGGGAACAAGAAGAATATGTGGGGGCGCCTGGGTGGCTCAGTTGGTTAAGCAACTGCCTTCCGCTCAGGTCATGATCCGGGAGACCCGGGATCTAGTCTCACATCGGGCTCCCTGCTTGTGGGGAAGCCTGCTTCTCCCTCTCTCACTCCCCCTGCTTGTGTTCCCTCTCTGGCTGTGTTTCTCTCTGTCAAATAAATAAAATCTTAAAAAAAAAAAAAAGAAGAAGAAGATTATGTGGTAGCAGCAACAACAGTCAGGCTGAGAGATGACGGCACTGGAGAGAAAGGGAAGTGGATGGATTCAGAAGTGCATTCCAGTTACTGGAGTATTAGAACACAGCCATTGCTTTGAAAAGAGGGGAAAAAGGAAAAGGTATCAAGGATGATACCCAGGTCTCTGATCAGTACATACATGTGGATGTCAGTACTATTTACCAAGTTTGGGGAAACACGAAGTGACAGGAGTTGTGATAGGAGAACACAAACTAAGTTTGAGAGATGCTGAGTGCAAAGTTCTCACTAGCTACTTAGGTGGGTACCTAGAACTGGATGTTCATTCCTCTTTTTAGTTTCCTTCTAGCTGCAAATAAGCTACTACACTTTTGTGTCTCATCATGGGTCCTGACTTCAATGACTGGTTATGCTAGCAAAGCTACAGTTGTGCTCAGGGTGCCTGGGTGGCTCAGTCAGTTCAGCATCTGCCTTGGGCTCAGGTCATGATCCCAGGGTCAGGGGATACAGCCCCACATCAGGCTCCTTGCTCAGCAGGGAGCCTGCTTCTCCCTCTCCCTCTGTGCCTCCCCCCTTGGGCTCTCTCCCTTGCTCATGCTGTTTCAAATGAATAAATAAAATATTACAATAGTTCTCCTGATAGTGTGTTCCTATACGTGAATGTGTTTGTGGGCAGCAGGATGAGGTGACAAAGGGGTGGGAGAGAGAAAATTTAAGTTGAACTTTGTCAATCTTGCTTTTCTCTGAGGTTTGTTTTCATGAAGTCTTCCTATAAGCAACACAAGAATCTGGTTTTCCTGTGTTAAATGTGCCTTAAAAAATCTTATTTAATGAGTTAATGCTCAACACCAAGCTCACAGACATTCACCTGCCAAGTTGATTTAACCAGCAGGTATCTTGACAAAGTAACTGCCCAATTACTAGATTTTTATAATTGCTACACTGGGGGCACTAGCTTGAAAAATATGCATGTCCACGACCTCGGTGCCTTCCATATTTTTCATCCCTCCATTTTGAGTTTGAAAAATTGGCATGAAAATTGTTTTCTGACACTTCTTTTGAACCCTTAAATTATGTATCTATGACTAATAGTGATGTCTCAGGATGTTCTCTCAGAGAGGAAATCTAGTTTGAAAATCTGTCCTTTGTTTTTCATTCTGCAATTTCCTAAAGAGATCAGTTCAAGGACATCCTTTGGCCTTCACTCTCACTGAAGTACACATAAGCCTATCCCACCACAGTGCTAAAATGCAACTTCTTCAGATTAGCAGTTTATTTTTTTTTCTGCATCTATGATACGTTGAAAGTTAAAGCAGAAGCAGGAACATGAGAGGGCCCTCCACACTGAAAGAATTCACCATGAGGTTTAAAGTGAAACCAAGAATGCATGTCACCAAATATAAGACATAGGTGCTATTAGTAGGCAAGGTGCCCCACAAGCTCCTGGATGTGAAGGCTGTGGCAGGAGCAAGCTGTTCTGCATACAAAGTCACCCACCAAATGTAGAATTGTGAAAGAAGCTATACTGGGTCCCAATATTCTTTCCTGTCCCTGAGTCCTCCAGACTCTGTTCAGCTTGCCTGCTTCTTTACACCCTACACCTTCCCTCTACAGACCTCATTCAAAAACCATGCTCTGAGATTCTCACACTCCATCATCTTTCTCCTGAGCTTCTCCTTAACCAGTCCTGCACTTACAGTCTCAACCTGCAAACAACATGCAATCATAACCCCCCATCCTCAGCCTGGACCTTCGGACATTTTGATTCAATCAGTCGCTTTGCCCTAACACTTAATCTGACTTCTTACTTTCTTGCTTTTGTACCTGAATCCAAGTAATGTGGATTCTGACTCTTAGAATGCAGCTCTCGCTGTGTAGATGGAACTCGCCCCCAAAACTGAGGTCTCCACAAGTTTCTCAAGCTCCAAGTGCACTGGTCACTCGCCACCTGGACACAGTTGCCCTACATCTGACCACCCGAGAGCTGAATACTCACACACTGCCCTACCCAGTCCCTTCTTTGTCCCCACTGCACTGATTAGTTCTTTTGTTTGGTCAGATAGTAAGTTCCCTGTCACTATACATAATCAGAGTCTGAACAGCCTGTGACAGGAGTGATTCAAACATCAGCTGGAAGATCAAATTAAATTATTTTTGATGTCTCTTCTAATCTTGAACTTCTGACTATATAAAATATACCCTATAAAATATGTAGAAGTCAACGTTTGCCTAAGACATGCTATTTTATGCAATGTGATTCAAAACTCTTGAACAGGTTGTGCGATATTGAGCAAAGTTTATATAGGAGGATTTTGTTCCTTACTGAATGGAGGAACTAAGTCCTTTTACCTACAGGGCAGGTTTTCAGTGAGGATGGCTGCCTATCTGTCTGGACACGTGAGGGACCCTTTCTGACTATTGTGTAACACCTATATCTACATCATGAGATGGTTTACTTTATCACAGTCTTCCCCGCAGAGATATTGAGGTGATGGTCTATGTACTGTGCATTCCTTCTTGTCTTGCTGAGGTTCTGTGGCTTTCTGGTTCCATAGGATAATGTCTGAAGTCCTAGAAATAGCCTTTGAAGTGCATGAGGACCAGGTTCCTCCTCATCCAGCAGTCTCAGCTCTCATGATGCCCTCATCTGGAGCATGGTTTTGAGCATCCCAAGCTGGCTATACTTGAAGAAGCACACCAAGCTACCTTGCACTTTCTTGGCTTTGCCCTCAAGGAAGCTTCTGCTTTGGATCTTCTTTGTCTATCACCTCCTTGTCAAAATTCCACTCTTCCTCAATATTTAACTTGAATGTCACCTCCTTTATGAAATTCTCTTTTAATATGAATTTTCTTCCTCTATAAAAAGTAGTCCTTGCACTTCCTCGTCTGTCCAAATCAATGGTCTACTCTTAGAGCTAGTCTCACTGAGTTGAGATTATGTTTGCATCTCTTTCTCTCAGTGAGCTCCATGTAATTGAAGTCCAGGTCTCCTTCATCCCTGCATCTCCTTTATCCATCCCAGTTCCAGGCATTAGTAAGTATATGACATATATAAGTTGAATGAATATATATTAATTGATTAAAAAATAAAATAAACATAGTTAAAATTGTGCAAACCAACTCTCCAAATTGTTTCCTAATTGTTATAGCCATGGATAAAGATATTCAAAAGTACATATTTCTTGTCCATTTAATAAGACACAACTCTAAATATTCAAACATAACTATTTTTACCGCTTTTCAAAATTATTTGAACTCAGGGTCCTAAAGTGCTTTTCTTTATCTACTCAAAATCATTCTGAATTTCAAACTTACCTCACCAAAACATTATGTCCTTGTCACCTTCAGCGGCTTCAAAGTTAATTAAGCTCTTGTAACTCTCGAATCTTTACTGATGGTGTTTCCCAGAAGTCTAAATTTCAGCCCACAAATTTCAGAGAGACGACAGGACCATTTGAGACCATGCGGATGGAAGTCTAGGGGAATCTCTACCATTTCTTATATACAGTTGGACAAAATCTTGGCAAATGGAACAGTATTTTAATCTGTATTAATCACTTGGAACTTTACATTGGCTAATGAGGCATGTCATCTGTCAGCCTCTGACAAATGCACAATATTTTATAGAATTCTGCCAAACAGTGACATAAGGAACCACCTGAGGGTCTCTCTGGCTGTCAAACACAGCCCGACCGTCCCAAGTCTCATTCACATTCTGACTCTGAATTGTGCCTCTTAATTATCTACGTACTTGTCTATTTTCCTCCTCTGTCTCCAAGGCCCTCGTGACTGGTCATGGATTCCATACTGGGATGATGAAGAACAAGTTTTTAGTGATAAGTAATAGTCTGGAAGTTATCGATAACAAGTTCTTTTGAAGGAGATAATAATGGATTTTTCCTCCTTCTCTAGCACTGACTGATTTGAGGCAGTCCCAGTCCTCCTGGAGTCTCAGTTTTCTCATCTGAAATGCTCTCTTCATGGGAGTGTTCTCACAGATAAATGAGGTACAGCAAAATGGAACATCAGACACGTAGTAAGTGCTCAGTTAAGGTGAGAGCTCCGTTACTGGTTTCCCAAAATATCTTTCTAAAGGGCTGTCTAAGCAAAGACCAGACTTTGATTTGGAAAAAAATCTAAGATGCTGCAAACAGGAATCATCTATTCACGGTTATATTTCCAGCTTCTGAGGCTGCAAGACATAGACGGAAGAGAAGAAAGGAGCTCTGGCAGATTTAAACCTACTGTGTGCCAGATACTTCTATGATCATTGTGCATATATCTCTCCACGTAAACCTCACGTTCTCCTACAGGGTAGCTGCTCTTACCCTCACCTTCCAAAAGGTGAAAGCAAGGCTCTGATTGCTGAAATAGCATCTAATGTAAGGTCTCAAAGCTTATCTTATAAATGCCAGATGAAAGCCTAGATGTATTTGTCTGCAAATTTATGTTTTATTTTTCTAAAGAAAAATGTATAATGAGTATAGACTAAGATTCTCTCTCCCAAAGTATGCTCTACATGATGTTAAAAGGAGTGACAAGGTGGGACATTTTCTGTGATTAGCTTAATTTGGGAACCATTAGACTACACAAACAAATAAAATATATTCTCCCTTGGTGGAATTTTCAGAGCCTTGAATAAGTGAATACACCTAACCTCAAGTTGTCTACACACTATGAGAGAACTACTATATGTAATCCTCTTCCACAGAACATTCCGGGATACCGTGATCTAAGGAAATGATTGGTAAGGACTTGTCCATCTGTTCCACTAAAGGGCCCAATATTTCAATATACTCTACGTTATTTAGCAAAATAACCTTGAGCCAAGTCTGTCCTGTGGGTGCCTACACAATGCCCACGAACAAATCTTATGAGGCAGATAGACATCCTCAGCAAATATTATAGTGGTGTTTTGTGAAAGGCAGATCTACACAAAACATGCATTTCCAGTTGTATTTTCTTCCAGTCTATTGTGCAGTGCATGGCTCCTGGGTACCAGAGTCCCAGACATCCAGCTGCTGTAAATCACCCAAGAAAGGTGATCATTAAATAGATTAAAATGCATGGAAATTACCTAAATGTGGACCATTAGATTAAATGAAGCAGCTACAGTATAATGCCCTGATGGCTCCAGGAACTTTATTTAGATTATAACTGTACCAGTGTTGTGCAAATCACATGATTAAGGAGAATATTACAGATCTTACTACTCCCCCTCCTCCCACTAAGGGTTTGCAATTGAAATTCCTCCAAGGCTTAATAAACAGTTACCTCCAAGAAGGCACTTTGAAACTGACTTTCTAGACCAATCTGCATTTCGATGTGGTTCAGAGCAAAACCTTATCTCTGTGTGGCATGTTTGCAGGAATAACAATGTTTAAATAATGTCTGAAATGGAGCATAAAAATCCTTTGTAACTCAAATGGACATATTGAGAAATCTTAAGCTTCAGCTCACATTACCTTTTTGATATTTCTTTCAAAGACTGACAGTAAGACATCATCACTTGCAGAAAGTAACTCTCCAAGAGCCCTGTGCATATTTTTTGATGTAGTTCTTGCTTGCAAACTCTCTTCATAACTCTAATAAATGCCAATTTGGGGAGCAGAAGTGGTTAGAGTTTTAAATTTTTCATGAAACTCTACGTGAAATTGAAGTAGTCTCTTTCTTTCTATCTAACCTGATCACTGAAGAAAAAGGGAATAAAAACAGTATACATGTGTGTGCCTTCAAAAAATACCTCTTAATTGGAGTCATTTAGAAAGCTCTGAGTTAGATCTTTTTGGCAGAGAAAACCATCAGCAAAGGTGGGCTTTTCTCTCCTTTATATCAAGTGCATTTTTGTTCTCTTATTAGATCATTGGATTTTATTGAGGCTAAATGCAAGAAAGCAAAGGGAGGAGAAGAGAGCTTATATTGGTTAAGTGTCTACTGAATGTCAAGTACTGAGGATGGTGTCCTCCAGATTACCATAGGTTATGAATTTAATCCTCATACAACCTTTCTAGGCAGACACTATTGACTCATTTATCGACTAATAATACTGAACCTTGAAGACATTAAGTAACAGGATATCATGGTAGAATCAGATTTTGAAGCAATTCATATCCTGAGTAGGTCCATGCTCTTCCCACTTATTCTGCTATTTCTCTGAAGGTCACACCTGTGCCAACACTGAGCACCAATAAGCAAAGTCAAAACACTGGGGCTGCTGTGTAGGTGGGAGCTTTGTCGGTAGGTGATAGAAGAAGGACCTCATGACTAAGCCTGGACCCCTTTTGCAAAATGGAAGGAGAATGGGGATGGGGAAAAGTAAAACAGTTCTTAGGTATATTAGGGAGTCTTCTAAGCATTTTATACGCACTATCTTATTTAATCCTCATGACAAGCTCATGAGATGGCCACAGTTATTTATACTCTGCAGATGAAAAAAAAACAAAAACAACCTGAGGCTTGCAGAGAGATAAGTTGCTAAAAGTCACAGAGGAATGAGTGATAGAATTATCACACTACAGGAGCACAATGCACTGTTTAAAAGCTATGGAGTAAAACAGCATGGGTTTTCTGTGATTCTTTTTCTTTTTTATTATTTATTTTGCTTACCTATATTTTTAATTTTTATTAAAGTACAGGTTTATTGAAGTACAATTCACTTATCATACATGAACCATTTAAAGTATAAAATTTAATGTTCTTAGTAAATTCAAAGGATTGTGCAACCCTGTGAATAACCACAATCTAAGTTTACAACAATTGTATCCCTTGAAAAGAAACTCCATACCTATTAGCAGTGTATGCCCCATTCTGCTCTCAATCCCCAGTGATAGACAAATACCTGTCTACTTTCTTTTTCTATTGATTGGCCTGTTCTAGACACTTCAGATAAATGGGATCAGAAATGTTTGGTTTTCTATGACTGGGTCTTTTACTTAGGATGTTTTCAAGATCAATCCTGTTGTCACGTGTATCACTACTTCATTATTTTTTATTGCCGATTAATAGTCCATTATATGGATAAACCACATTGCCAAGTGGCAGTCCATTATATGGGCATACAACATTTTATTTATCTAAACATCAACTGATGGATATTGTGATTATTTCTATTTTTGGACTATTATAAATAATACTGCTCTATGTATGTGTATTATAACTTTTTGTGTGGATATATGTTCTCAGTTCTTTTAGGTATATACCTAAAAGTGGAATTGCTGGGTCAAATGACAACTCTGTTTGACATTTTGAGGAACTTTCAAACTATTTCCCAAAGTGACTGCACCATTTTACATTCCCACCAAGACTGTATGAAGGTTCTAATTTCTCCACATTTTCGCCAACTTTGTTACTGTCTGTCCTTTTGGTTTTAGCTATTCCAGTAGGTCTAAAGTGGTATTTCAGTGTGATTTTGATTTGCATTTCCTCATGACTAAGAATGCAGAACATCTTTTCATCTTTTCTTCCTTACTAGTCATTTATATACCTTTTTGCAGAAATGTCTATTCAAATCCTTTGGTCAATTTTTCAATGGGCTGTCTTTTATTATTGACTCATAGTTGTCTTTTCACTTAATGGTATCTTTTGTTTTATAAAAAATATTGACTTTGATGTCATGCAATTTATCTAATTTTTTTCTTTTGTCACTTGTGTTTTAGGTCATATCTAGGAAACCATGGCTAAGCCAAAGGTCATTAAACATTTATCTTCTCTTCTAAGAATTTTATAGCTTTAGCTCTTAAACTTAAGACTTTGATCCATTTTGGGTTGACGTTTTTGTGCATGGTGTAAAGAAGAGGTCTCACTTGATTCTTTTGCATATTGATAGCCAATTTTCCCCACACCATTTGTTGAAAAGAGAATGATTTTTGAGAAAATCATGAGATTTTGAGAAACAGCCTTGATTATTGATTGTTTTTCATTGATTGTTTTTCCTTTCCCAGTTAGTAGCTGTGGGAACTTGAACAACACCGCTCAACCTGGTTCTTCATCTGTGAAGCTAGTAATAGACTTACATCTCAATGTTGATGTGAAGAAGAGATCATAATCATAATCTGAATCTCCATTTGAGTTCCTTTGTACTGTTTCCAACACATAGTCATTATTAAACAAACACCTTACTAAAATCAAATCCTCTAACATACGCTAATACTATGAGTATAAATAGAGGCTGATTTCATGAGTTTGGTACTAACTCTCCCCCCAACATGCCTTGGGAGCCCATTAGCCATTGTACATTGTTCAGCTGTTACTCAGATGGAATACATATGGAGAAGTTACTGGATGTCAGATATTTGAGAAGGAAGACATTTTCAGTAAATACATTCCCATGTGATAGTATTATTATCCCCTTCTGCAGATAAAAGCATTCCATCTCTCTATCCTATATATGAACCTACCATACTCTTTTTTTAAAAGAGTTTATTTATTTATTTGACACAGAGAGAGATCACAGGTAAGCAGAGAGGCAGGCAGAGAGAGAGAAGGAAGCAGGCTCCCTGCTGAGCAGAGGGCCCGATGCGGGCCTTGATCCCAGGACCCTGAGATCATGACTTGAGCCAAAGGCAGAGGCTTTAACCCACTGAGCCACCCAGGTGCCCCCTACCATTCTCTATTGACTCCACTTTTGAGGGAGATGTTGGAGAGGATTCAATGCCTTGAGCAGCGTTTAGATTTTGACTTCTGTGCAGTATCTTGTTTCCAGGATCCAATTCCCTGACTCTGAATATATGGTTTTATGTTGTGTTCCTTTTTTCTTTTACTGAGAGATTCATTTTGCCTTCCAAAAGATAAGTTGTATATTTTTACTTTGCTTTTGAAATGGCTAATTCTCCTGACTATCAAAATGAATAGACCCACACCGTTCTTAGACAAGATTCCCAGGTCAGGATTATTTGTCACCAAGGGCAGAGAATCACATGCATGTTAATGCTTCTAGACCTTGAGATGGAGTGTTGGAACTAGCCTCATGTTCTCTGCTGGGGACAGGGGGACTTTTTCTTCAAACTAAAGAGGCATACTTTGGCTTGATTTATATTTGAAAGAAAATAACATTCCATGATAACTCTTCAGTCACACAACCCTGGACCTTTTCTCAGACTCAAACAGGTGTTTCACACACTCCACCCACTTCCTCCCTCTGATGAGCTTTCACTGTGATAGCCTGCCTAAGTACTGTCTTTTGTAGCTGCCTTGACCCATTCTCCCCCAGGGAAATCTATACCTCAACCTGTGCAGGATCTCCCCAGTTCCTTCATTTTTTCTATCTTTTCAAGAACAAGTTTGAAGACCCATTTATTTTTTTTTAATGTTTCACTGATGACTGTTTTAGGGAAAGAAATAGGGATTAACATAGAAGGGAAAGTAACAGAAGTTCTCGCATTTGACACCTTCTTTACCCATTTTGGTTCTTGGTCTTTGCTGATCTCAGAGATGCAACCAGAAGCTGCACTGTGCTTCTGTCCTCCCTGCTAGCTGAGGACGGAGTTCACCAAACACCACCGTTTCTTCCCTCCTTGGAGAAGATCCTGCTGGCTGCTGGCTTTCTGAGCAGCTGCTGGCTACTTGCTGACACACAACTTTACACTCTGTCAATACCAAACTACTTAGATTTTTATAACACCCAACATTTCCCACTAGCGTGCCTTGCAAATGTGTTGTCGTTTACTGGAGTGCCACACCGTTCTCCTCGTTCAAAATGTGAACTCATTTTATTAGCTTCTTCAAAAACTGAGCTCAAAATGTAAGCATTTAACAAAGTCTTCCCTGAGAATCTCATCACTACATATAGCTAATTTTTCTCTATTTTGTGCCTGTGCACCCTTGTAGGACTATACTTACCAGTTGGCCTGGCAATGTCTTTGTGTGTCTGTCTTCTATCTTAGACTATATTTCTTGACAGCACTCTGTTTTATTTGCTTCTTTTAAACAGCAACTACTGCTTTACACAGACTAGTAATTAATACTCAGTGAATTTGTTTAAATTGAAAAGGAAGAAGTCAGGAGTTTCCAGCCCCACTTATTAATGTAGAAAAAATAAATTTACTGCTGTTATGAATGAAGCCTTTGAAACATCCCCACAGGTAATGCTCCCCAGATTCTAGAAAGTTACTTGTGCTATGCACACCCATTCAGTTCATCAACACACCCAGAACCTGCAAACAATGTGTACTGGGATGGCCTTTCATAAATTAACATTCCCATCTCTACTCATTCCCTTAGCAGAAACAAACTCACAAGTTAATAGGACTAACGAATAGGGAAGGAGTGTATGAGGTGAGGTGGACAGAGGGAGGCATTTCATAATTTATTAAGAAGTGAGCCCGGCACCTCATTTATTTTACAAAAAGAACTACTGATGTTCACATTTTTATGAGTCGGGACTTAAAATAGGATTCCTGCTTTCCCTCTACCCATCACCAGCCTTGCAGGCTGTGGACATGTTGCTGATGTACCAGGGGGTTCCCTAGAATCCCCCTTTGCTCTTTTACCTGGGGCCCTCTTCATTCCCAAAGGCTGCTGCAGAAGTCCAGAATCTATCCTCACTCAAGGGCATTGAGCTCCTTCCTCCTTAATCAATACTGAGCACACAACCAAGGAAATGGTACCAAGCATCTGCAGACTTCCTTTGAAGCCGATCACCCCATTTAGACTGAATTAACATCTAATTGGCAAGCAATTATGCCTAATAATTTTTAGATTTGTTTATTCTTTGGAGTCACATCTTCCAAATACTGTCAATAGAACAATTACATAGGCTCAAGTCACCTAGAAGAGTGTCTTGTTATATGCTTATAACTATTACTCAAGACAAGTCCTTCCAGCTCAGCTCTCTGCAATAATCATAATTATAATCATAATAAATACAATAAAACAAAATTGGAGAGCTGAATGAAACTGGAGAAACAGTACTTTTTTAGCCAAGTCTACATAAATAGAATGTATCTATCTGCCAGAAATATTTTTTTTCTCCTGCCAAGTTCTAATCAGTTTATATCACCTCTCCCTCCCAATTTGTGTCCCGAAGGGCCAGAGCAACAGAGCTTACAAAACAGTCCTTGGGCCTCTATCGTCCTTTGCAAGAAACCCCCTGGAGTCTTTCCTTTAGATGTCAGCCATCCATTTCATTTTTTAAAACAACATTTTTTTTTTTTATATTGAGTCTGGAGACAAAAAAAGACAGAACAAAGGAAAATGTCAGATGCAGAAAGATTAGACCAGATCAGCCTAGGCTTGGAAAGCACCAGAGGTTACAGGGATTTTTCTGAAACGCTGGTCTTGCACGAAATACCTTTATATTCCATAGGGTATGCTGTTTGAGTTACTCATTGCAAGGAGCAATGACACAGGTATGACCCTTCCTTTTCCAGCAGCATCAAGGATATGTCTATGATTTATACCAGGGCTACAAATGGTAGTCTGTACCACCTCTGCTCAAAGCCAAATCTCAGGGGTCTCAAGGATCCCAAGCCTCATCTGTTGTCCTGGAAGAACACTGAGAGCCTTGGAGCATTCTCTGAAGCTGATTGAAATTCAAAGATGTCTTCTAGCTGCTAACCATCCCACTTTTGCTCTCCCAGCTCAGAGTAGTATTGGCCACCTGACAACTCAGGTGGAAGATGGCACTCTGGTGGCTGCTGATGTCAACCTTCTTGAACCCATGCTTGTTAATGATGATATAGCTGTGTTTGTTCCTCACTGCCACTGGATGTTACTCTCACCAACAAGTGCCAGTACTCTGTGATATTTCTTAGAAATTAGATAAATGACTCTGGGTCTTAATCCGAAATCAACTGAGTCTCTATATCTTGACACACAGCCAGAGACTTTGACAAGATTTCAACCCTTTATGTGATAGAGTGAATGTCAGGGTCTCAGAACACTCTTTCCAAATAGAATTTCTCTTCTCTCTGTGTTTCATTATCTTAATCCCTGAAAATTTAGGTCCTAAACAGTATATATATATATATATATATATGTACATATATATATATATATATATATTTTTTTTTTTTAAGATTTTATTTGACAGAGAGAAACACAGCCAGAGAGGGAACACAAGCAGGGGGAGTGAGAGAGGGAGAAGCAGGCTTCCTGCAGAACAGGGAGCCCGATGTGGGACTCGATCCTGGGTCTCCGGGATCATGACCTGAGCCGAAGGCAGTTGCTTAACCAACTGAGCCACCCAGGTGCCCCCCTAAACAGTATTTTTAAGGGATTCTTCAACACGTCTTCAAGAAGACTCAGTAGGTAGGAATGCAAACTGGTACAGTTACACGAGAAAGCAATAGGAAGATCCCTCAAAAAGTTAAAAACAGAAGTACTCTATGACCCAGCAATTGCACTATTAGGTATTTACCCAAAGGATACAAAAATATAGGTTTGAAGGGGTACATGTACCCCAATGTTTATAACAGCCTTATCAACCATAGCCAAACTATGAAAAAAGCCCAAATGTCCAATGACTGCTGAATAGATAAAAAAGATGTAGTGTGTGTGTAATAGAATTTTACTCAGCCATCAAAAAGAATGAAATCTTGCCATTTGCAACAACATGGATGAAGCTAGTGTGTTACACTAAGTGAAATAAATCAGTCAGAGAAAGACAAATACCGTATGATTTCACTCATACGTGGAATTTAAGAAATAAGACAGATGACCATAGGGGAAGGAAAACAAAAAGAGACAGGGAAACAAACCATGAGGGACACTTAACTATACAGAACAAATTGAGGGTTGATGGAGGGAAGGAGGTAGAGGATGGACTAAATGGGTGATGGGCATTAAGGAGGGCACTTGTGACAGGCACTGGGTGTTATATTTAAGTGATGAATCACAAAATTCTACACCTGAAATCAATTTTACCATATATATTACCTAACTAGAATTTAAATAAAAAGTTGAATTTTTTAATTCAAAAAAATATATTTCAATTTAAAAAATAGCTGAAAAGAGAGAAAAAAAAGAAGAAGACTCATAGGTCCTGATGAAATTTAGACTTCTTTTGGATATCCCTGACATGTCAGAGCTTCCAAGTTGCAAATAAAGACTAAAGCCTATCCTTTGGATCCTCATTAAGGGGTGTGCATGTGGTTGAGAGAGACATAAGAAGGAAGTAGGACAAAGATGAGGCGGAGGAAAAGGAAGAGAGGAAGGAAGAAATGGAGCAGGGGAAAGAAAAGCCATGTTTGTACTTTGCCAAAACATCTGTGAGTTCAGCCAAGAATCGATCATCTCACTTTTCCTTTTTTAGCTACATAATATCAACAAATAATTCATACGATTTTTTTTTTGGTTTTCTTTTTTTTTCCTTTTTTCTTTTCTTTTTTTGCACAGAAATGAACTATCTTTCATGACTGGGTTTTCCAAAGGTTTTGCCTTGTTTAAAAAAAAGCACTGCCCCTTCTCCCCTGCCTTTTTTTTTTTTTTAAAGATTTTATTTATTTGACAGAGAGAAACACAGCCAGAGAGGGAACACAAGCAGGGGGAGTGAGAGAGGGAGAAGCAGGCTTCCTACTGAGCAGGGAGCCCGATGTGGGACTCGATCCCGGGTCTCCGGGATCATGACCTGAGCCGAAGGCTGTCGCTTAACCAACTGAGCCACCCAGGCACCCCTCCCCTGCTTTAAAAAAAAAAAAAAAAAAAAATATATATATATATATATATTTATTTATTGAGAGAGAGAGAGAGAGTGAGTGAGAGAAAGCATGAGAGGAGAGAAGGTCAGAGGGAGAAGCAGACTCCCTGTGGAGCTGGGAGCCTGATGTGGGACTCGATCCCAGGACTCCAGGATCAAGACTTGAGCTGAGGGCAGTGGCTTAACCAACTGAGCCACCCAGGCACCCCATCCCCTGCCATTTTAAACATGACTTCAGCAAATATCTTCAACTAGCAAAATATCACCCTGATTCCTTTCCATATTCACTTCCCAGCATTTGCTGCATCCCTATAATCACTACCAATAGAAATCTGAATGCCCCAAACCCCTGACTGAAATGCTCCAGTGACCACCGCTTTCTCTTAAAGGGCTTCATTTCATTAAAAAACACCATGTTCTTCTTTCCCCTAAGGAAAAACATGCGGTAATAAATCAGTGTTAAGATTCTTATTAACTCCACCCACTCAGCACAGATTACATCTTTCTCTTTCTTTTCTTCTTTCTTTCCTTCCTTCCTCCCTCTCTTCTTCCCTCCCTCCCTTTCTGCTCCTCTCCCTTATTCCCTTCCTTCTTTCCCTCCTTTCCTCCTTTCTTTTAGTCTTTTGATCTTACTTTTTTGAAAACACTTGCCTGAGAGGTCACTTGGTCCTCTTGGCCTTCATTTTACTCAGATAAAAACAGCATGTGTGAAGAAATATTCAGAGTGCCACAGTGTTTACTCTTTCTTTCTTTCTTCCTTTTCTAAACATTTTATTTATTTATTTGATACAGAGAGAGAGAGAATGAAAAAGAGAGAGAGTACCAGCACCAGGAGTGACAGGCAGAGGGAGAGGAAGAAGCAGGCTCTGCTGAGCAATGTACCAGATGCGGGACTTGATCCTAGAACTCTGGGATTATGACCCAAGTGGAAGGCAGATGCTTAACCTACTGAGCCACCCAGGTATCCCCAGTATTTACTATTTCTGAAAACCATGAAGTTCCATATTCACTTCAAATTTCTCTCTCTGTAACTGATCTCTTTATCACTTTAATGTAGACTCTGCTAAGGTTTTAATAACTAATTGATACCACATCTTGCTTTAATTTTTGGCTTTCATGAGTTTTAGCCTGATGTTTCTAGGCATAATTTTATTTGACTTAATCCTGTTTAGAGTTTCCTGAGCTTACTGAACCTGCAAATTTATGTCTTTCGCCAGAAATTTTCAGCTATTATTTCTTCAAATATTTTTACTGTACCCCAACTCTTTCTCTTTTCCTCTGGGACACCAATGGCACAAGTATCAGGCCTTTTTGTATTATCGCATGGGTTTCTGAAACTCTGTTTCCACCCCTTCCCAGTATTTACATCTATGTTCTTCAGTTTGCATAATTTTATTGGTATAACTTTAAGTTCACTGACTTTTCCTCTGTTGTCTCAGTTGTGCTAGTGAATCCATCTAGTGAATTTCTAATTTCAGATAGGTATTTTTCAGTTCTAAGATTTCCATTTGTTTTTATTTTTATAGTTTTTATCTCTCTCTCTCTCTTCATTTATTTTTTTATTTTTTATTTTTTTCTCTCTATTCATTTTAAGAGTACTAATCTTTACCTTTTTGGCCATGGTAATAATATCTGCATTAAATCCTTCGACTGATAACTCCAATATCTAGGCCATCTCAAAAACTGTTACTTATTTGGATTGTGTTTTCCCTTAGTAAGACAGCATATTTTTTTTCTGCAGCAATTGAATTAATAGTTGTTTAATGTTTCTGTAGCTTAGCCATATGATCTCTGCTGCAATGGCTAATTTGACACTGTAGTATGAAAGCTGTTATAGACAATAGAGAAATTGAGAGCATCTATATTCCAATAAAACTTTATTGATGGACACTAAAATTTGAATTACATAATATATTCACATTTTGAAATATTCTTCTGATTTTTTTATCAACTGTTTACAAATATAAAAATCTCTTCTGACCTTATAAGCCATACTAAAACTGGTGGTGGGGCAGTTCTGGACTGTGGACCTTAGTGTATCAATGCCTACTTTGAGAATTGGTCACAATTTTCTGGTTCCCCCCTTTTTTTTTAAAGATTTTATTTATTTATTTGACACACAGAGAGATCACAAGCAGACAGAGAGGCAGGCAGAGAAAGAGGAGGAAGCAGGCTCCCCACTGAACAGAGAGCCTGACACAGGCCTCGATCCCAGGGCCCTGAGATCATGACCTGAGCTGAAGACAGAGGCTTTAATCCACTGAGCCACCCAGGCACCCAATTTTCTGGTTCCTTTTAGAAAATTCATTCAAATTGTATCCTAGACTAGTCAAGTATGTTGTGAGACTCTGACTACTGTTAATATCTTCTGGAGAATATTGATGTTATTCTGTTTGTAGCAGGGTTGGTTAGAGTACAAATCTCAAGTTCTGTCTTGCTTTCTGTGGGCAGAGGTTCTAATAACAGCTCAATTTCCAGTCTGTGCTATGTTCCTTGAAGGTACATCACCTATACATGCACTACTAAGAAGTTAGCATGGCCATACCCCATCACCAAGTTGGGTCATAGCTGATATTCTAGTTCAGTTCTCAAAGCTGCTGCTAAGCTTTCTTGGATCTCTTTCATACATGTGCCTATCAGGGTGAGCTTGGAATTCCTGAGGCACATATACAGAATTAGGAGATCTCCTTTTCTAGCCCTCTACTCTCTGTGATTGTCCTATACTCTCCAGCTCTCTAGAGCCCCTTTTCCTGGTTCCTACTCCTCTGACCAGAAAAAAAAAAGTGTTTTTCTCAAAATTTATCTGCTATTGGTCATTTCCACATACCTGGGGGTAACCTCCAGGCAAAGCAATGAGAGAAAAATGCAGAGAAAAATAATAAAACAATTACACACACACATATGGCCTTCAGATTACATGGTATTTGACTACAGAAATGAGTTTTCCTCTTGGAGTTTAAGTGTCCACACCTCTGCACTGCTGTTATCGCCATGTAGCAACCCAGAGGTGCAGACAGGAGAGAGAAAAGTATAAAAAAAAAAAAAAAAGGCAGGGCGTGGGGGGATTATACACTTGAAAGTTTTCAAGACAGTGTATCTCAAGTAATATCATTACAATAAAAATGGTAATTGTGTGAGGGGATGGAGGTGTTTAATCCTACTGTGGTACACATATGTGTATCAAACCATCATGTTATACACCTTAAACTTACATTATATGTCAATGGTATTTCAGTGAAACTGGGGAAAAAAGGATGCATAAAAAGTGGCTCTCTATGTATAGAATTGTCAAATTGCTATGTTGTACATCTGAATCTAATGTAATATTGGATGTAACTATATTTCGATAAGGAAAAAAAAACGGTGTCTCTCTGGCTCACAGCGACCTCCTATTCTCAGAATGGTTTGCAGTGACCTTTCTTCTAACTAAAGAGCATTTCTCTCAGTTTTTGCTGTCTCTACCTGCTATGCTATTCTTTCCTTAGGTCACGGCAGGGAGAGAAAGGAGAGGAAAAAAAAAATCCCCCTGCCAAATTGCTTATTCTTCAAATTCTCACTTCCTTCCCCAATCAACCTACAGGGTTTGAGTTTGCAGAGACTTCAGGTAGTTGCTTTTTTGTGTTCAGTGTATAGATTTGAGTCACCATCAGTAGGAGAGAGAGGATATAAGTTTACTCCATCTTGGCTAATATAAGATGTCTCCACTTGCTCCTTTTAAACAATCAGTCCAGTCTTAAATGTTCTTACTCAAGCACAACAAAACCAGACATTTTCTGCACAACATTCCTCCTGCTGGAAAGAAAGGAGCACTGTCTCTGTCCCTACTTCCCTTCCATATGTTCTCTTCTGCAATGCCTGATTATCCCATGCCATCCTCACAGATCCCTGTTTCCAAGGCACATACTTATACTCTGGCATTAAATCTACAGAACACAGCATAGCACACAGGGTTTCTTCTAGGAACTGGGAAATGAGGAGGAAAGGCTGTACTTGGCTTCATTTAGATCTCTGGAATGAAATACTTTTATTAGTCCGTATATAAATGGCATTGGAAGGCTATGTCAAAATGTCCCAACGAGCACGCAGGGAGCATACTCTCAGGGTGCAGTTTTTATGGATAAGGCACTAGTTCAAAATCCCCTTGTTGCTGCATCAGATGAGCCGAATTCGCAATGTTCTTTATTGCAAAGGGACTCTGACTTAGTTAACACCATGTCTGAGAAAGGAAGGACTATTCTAATGACTTTGCTTTAGTAAAATGGCTGCAGAAAAGGAAGCTTTGGCAAGAGCCGAATGTATCCTAGCACTGGGTGGGACACTCGATAAGCAGGATCTCATTTGGTATATGCCCAATTCAAGAAGCAGGTGTAGGTGTTAGTATTACTTCCATCCAGGGGATATATAACTGAAGTTCAGGGAATTAAAACAATAAGATGAAATTATAAAAACTATTATTCATGAAACTAGACCCCCATCTTACACCAATCACGAAAATTAATTCAAAATGGATTAACACTTAAATGATAAGGCCTGAGACTATGAAACTCCTAGAAGAAAACATAGGAATAAAGTTCCTTGGTAATGGAATTTTGTATATAAGGCATAAAGCACAGCAATAAATTAAAAAAAATAGTTGAGACTATATCAAACTAAAAATTCTGCACAGCAAAGGAAACCATCAACAAAGTGAAAAGACAACCTACAAAATAGGAAAAAAAAATCTTCAAACTACATATGTGGTAAGAGGTTAAATATATAAAGAACTCATACAACTCAATAGCAAAATAAAAAAATAAAGACCCAAATAAAAAATGGGCAAAGGACTGGGACAGACATTTTTGTCAAAGAGGATATTCAAAGGCCAACATAAAAAGATGTTCAGCACCACTAGTTTGTGGGAAAATGCAAATTAAAATCAAAATGAGAGATTACCTCACACCTGTTATGATAGCCATCATCAAAGACAGGAGCTAACAAATGCTGGCATGGATGTGAAGAGGGAACCCGTGCGCACCCTAGGTGGGATCGGAAATTGGTACAGCCTCTAGGGAAAACAGTATAAAGAAACCTCAGAAAATTAAAAGTAGAGCTACCAAATGATCTAGCAATTCCACTCTGCCTGGAATGTATCTAAAGGAAATGAAAACATTAATTGGAATCAGTATGCACCCTCATGTTCATAGCAGCATTACCTATAATACTCAAGATCTTAGATTGTGTAAACATCCAAGGCATCCGCTGATGGATAAAGAGGTTGTGTGTGTGTGTGTGTGTGTGTGTGTGTGTGTGTGTACCCCCCCATACACACACAAAGGCAGTGCAGTATTACTCAGCAATTAGAAAAAGAGTAAGGGGCGCCTGGGTGGCTCAGTTGGTTAACCGACTGCCTTCGGCTCAGGTCATGATCCTGGAGACCTGGGATTGAGCCCCACATCGGGCTTCCTGCTTGGCGGGAAGCCTGCTTCTCCCTCTCTCACTCCCCCTGCTTGTGTTCCCTCTCTGGCTGTGTTTCTCTCTGTCAAATAAATAAAATCTTTAAAAAAAAAAAAAAGAGTAAATGCTACCATTTGCAACGACACAGATGGACCTGGAAGACATGCTAAATGAAATAAATCAGATAAAGAAAGACAAACACTGTCTGATTTCACTTATATGCGGAGTCTGTACAAAACAAAACAAACAAAAACAAAACCCAACAAAAACAAGCTCATAGAAAAAGATACCAGATTAGTGGTTAGCAGAAGCAGAGGGTAGGGGAGGGGGAACTGGATGCCCGTTGTTCAAAAGGTACAAACTTCCACTTACAAGATAAATAAGTAGGAGGAACGTAGTGCACAACATGATGACAATAGCTAACATGCTCTATGATAGATGCAAAGCTGTCACAAGAGTAAATCCTAAAATGTCTCATCATAAGGAAAATTCTTTTTTCTTTCTATTGTATTTATATGAAATGATTGATGTTGTGGTATTCATGTCATAATTGCAGTGATTATGTCATAATACATATAAATCAAACTATTATGCTACAACCTTGGATTTATACAGTGATATATATATAAATTCTTTCTTAATAAAAGTAGAAAAATAAAACACCCTACTATTCACTATCCACACGAGTTTGAAGCCCACTTCTGGTACAGATCTTGTATCTGTCACTTTCAACATAGCAAACTACCCAAAATAGATTAGATTATCAATAGCAGATTATTTGCTCATGACTTTGCATTTTGGAATGAGTTTAGCTGAACAGTTCTTGTGATACTCTCCTCAGGTCATGCATGTGAGTGTAGTTACCAGGTGGCTTAAGTGAGACTGATTACTTTTAGCAAAAAAAGATACTACAGCAAGCTGATACAGAAAACAATAGGACTTAAAACACTAATGGGCAAGGAGCACAGATAACATAAAAAGCAAAGTTCAACAATTAATAATCAAAAATTGATTTTATTTTATTATAATTGATTATAAATGATTCTATAATATTATTATGACTAATAATAAAAAACCAGGGTCCTGGGATCGAGCCCCACATAGGGCTCCCTGCTCAGCAGGAAGCCTGCTTCTCCCTCTCTCAGTCCCTCTGCTTGTGTTCCCTCTCTAGCTGTGTTTCTCTCTGTTAAATAAATAAATAAAATCTTAAAAAAAAAAAGAGTCACTCTTTCACAAACTTGTAAATCAACTTGCAAATTAATCTGAAAAACTCCTTCCACAAAAATATGCTCATTCTTTTCTTCATAGTAATTCCATTTCTGTTAACCTTCTCTTGGAAAGCACATACATGTAATGTGTTTGACACAGAAAGGTAATCACTATAGAATTATTTATAAAGATACAAACTTAGAGACTAATTCTCAGCAACAGGGGAGTGGTTACATAGTCCTTAGTTACATCTGCCTGATGAAAAGAGAGGAAGTAATTAAAATGACATTTAAAAAGGTAATGTAATACAATGGAATAGTGTCTATGTAAAAAAAGAAAATATTAAGAGAAGAGGCCAAATATTAAGATTACCTAAATGGTGTTTTAATGCCCACATTAAACAATGCATAGCCATAGAGGATAAATATATCAATAGTTAACAATAGCATTTGCATTTTTGAGCCCACTTGCTGCTTTTATTTTTAAACTCTAGTAAATTTCGATTTATGAACAAGTATTTCATTTGAGCAACAACAACAAAACAAAGGTTACAAAGAAAATAAAGAAATGTTAAAAAAAAAAGAAGAAGAAGAATAAGAAGAATTAGAAGCTGCAACAGCCCCAAAGGGCATCACTTGCCTGGAGACAGTAAACCAAGATTTAATTGTAGCAATGTGAATTTAACCTGTCAATCTGGAATTTCCCTATCAGCTCTAGTGAGATAATTTTCATGACAGACGGCCCCTCCCTCCAAAGAAGGTGACTTTGCCTGAGATAATCTTTTCTTTTCTTTTACTAATGACTTCCTTGTCCCACCCTGGTTCTGCCTATAAAATTCTTCCATTTTGTAGAGCTTCCTGGAGCCCTGCTCCTTTCTACTTGCCGGATGGGATGCTGCCCAATTCATGAAGCATTATATAAAGCCAATTTGATCTTTAAATTTAGTTGCTTGAATTTTATTACAACTTCCCTTAATAGGAAAACCTTTTTGTATTTGGCACATGTGGCTTTGAAGTGTTTCTGTTTTTCTATAGTCTCGCTATTTTCTTTAGTTGGTAGATATTAATAATGGAATATATATAAATATTATGTATAAAAGTTAGCATCTTGGGGCTCCTGAGTGGCTCAGTTGTTGGGCATCTCTGCCTTCAGCTCAGGTATGATCCTAGAGTCCTGGAATCCAGCCCTGTATGGGGGGGGGGCTCCCTGCTAGGCGGGAATCCTGCTTCTCCCTCTCTCACTCCCCCTGCTTGTATTCCCTCTCTAGCTGTATTTCTGTCTGTCAAATAAATAAAGAAAATCTTAAAAGATTTATAAAAGTTAGCACCTGGAGGTGCCTGATGTGCTCAGTTCATGATATCAGGGTTCTTGAGCCCTGAGTCAGGCTCCCTGCTTAGTGGAGAGTCTTCTTCCTCTCTCTCTGCTCCTGCTCCCACCCTTGCCCTCTCTCTCTCTCTCTCTAATAAATAAATAAATAAAATCTTTAATTAAAAAAGCAACTGATGAACTGATATATTTAATGTGTCCACAGGACCTGATATGTACAAAAAAGGGAAAAAAGTTAATGGAAGTGGAAAGAAATGGCCATCTGTCAGCTTGAAATCCAGTTAGCATATCTTTAAACCAGCATGAACATACACAATGAATACAAAAAGATCTTGTGGGAGACATTTAAAAAAAAATTACGCCTTAAAAATTGTTTTTTGAAAGTTCTTATGTTGTCTTTTTATTGTTTGCAGTCCATACTTTTTCTAATTATTCTAAAATTTAATATAAAGTTTTCTTTCTTGTGTTTGGGGCCTCCAAAGAATGTTTGCTTTGCAACTGAATAAATGATATAATATTCTCCAATTGTTTCTTGACTTAAATGTTACCTTTCAACTAAAACCTGAGCATCTTAACAGAGAACCCACACATTAATACATTGATGGATGGGTTGATTGATGAGGGTTGCCCCAGTCTGAAGGCAAAAGGCTGGACCAGACACTCAGTGGAGGGCCTTTCAGCTCAAGGGTTGAAATCTCAGCTCAGCCTATCTTGACGCTGTCAGTGTGAATCACCAACAGACATTATCCCTTTCTAAGACATCAGTTGTCACCAGAGCCACATAGCAGCAGACAGAAGCAACTGATAAAAGTTTGGGGTTTGTGTTTTTGTTTTTTTTCCCCATCCTGATAATGTTTTCTAGACACTCAGAAATTTCTCCTAACACACTGAAGTACCTTTTCTAAATGAGAGAGACGGTGTCTTTAAATGTCCACAATTTGGGGCGCCTGGGTGGCTCAGTGGGTTAAAGCCTCTGCCTTCAGCTCAGGTCATGATCTCAGGGCCCTGGGATCGAGTCCCACATCCGGCTCTCTGCTCAGCAGGGAGCCTGCTTCCTCCTCTCTCTGCCTGCCACTCTGCCTACTTGTGATCTCTCTCTCTGTGTCAAATAAATTAATTAATAAAATCTTTAAAAAAAAAAAGTCCACAGTTTGATCTGTAATCCCAAATCCTTTGGTCCAGATTTAAGCCATTCTGGGGAATGGGGGAGACTTTTTATAGCCAACAGACCCGTTGGGGCAGGAACCTAAGACCAAGTCAACAGCAGTACTGAATCCAGGTGAAGAGATGTGATTCTGGTTTATTTGGGGGAATGAGTGAGTCTCAAATAGGAATGATCACAACATTTCCTGCATACAGTTGCTGTAAAGATTTATTTTTATTTTTTTAATTTTAAATTTTAATAAAAAAAAATGTATTTACCTGAGAGAGAAAGAGAGAGCAGGGGGAGGCACAGAGGGAGAAAGAGAGTGAATTCTCATGCAGACTCTTCACTGAGCAAGGAGTCCCACATTGGTCTCCTCCACCACCCTGAGATCATGACCTGAGCCAAAGTCAAGAGTTGGCCACTTAACTGACTGAGCGACACAGGTACCCCAAGGGCTTTTTTTTTTTTTAAATAATAAAAAGAGATAGCAATATAATTTTTTTTTTTAAGATTTTATTTATTTGACAGAGAGAAACACAGCCAGAGAGGGCACACAAGCAGGAGGAGTGAGAGAGGGAGAAGCAGGAGGAGTGAGAGAGGGAGAAGCAGGCTTCCCGCCGAGCAGGGAGCCCGATGTGGGACTCCATCCTGGGTCTCCCGGATCATGACCTGAGCCGAAGGCAGTCGCTTAACCAACTGAGCCACCCAGGTGCCCCAGCGATATAAATTTCTTAATGAAATGCATGACAAATAATAGGTTCTCAAGAAACATGAGCCATTATTAGGTAGAAACACAGCTTTGGCCTAAGAATGTATCTAGCTTTTCAGGACTTCAGGAAAATTTCCACGGAGTACAGACTACTGTAAGCTCAGAGAGACAACATTCATATTCTTAGCTTCCCCCCCCCCATGGATATTTATTTTCTTATCTTGCTTACTGAAAGTCAATGAAGAAAACAAGTTTTAGAATATATTGAATACCATTTGCCACCGAATAATTTGGAAAATAAGTCTGAAAATGTCACTTCTCTGCATAAAATTCTTTGACCATCTAAAATCCCTAGCAGATCACAAAGGGCCTTCACCCCTGGCTACCCCTCTAAGGTCTGGAGAAACTATAGTCACAGTGAACACACTTTCTGTATCTTCCAAAGTCCTCTACCCTTTCCAGCCTCCAGGCCTTTGTTCTTGCTCTGTCCCACCCCTGCTCCCCTGGGAGCCCTTTCCCTGTCTCTTGACTGCCTGATTCCTATTCATTCTTCAGATTTCCTTTAAATATCACAGTGTCAGTGTGCCATCCCTGACCTCACAGACTAATTTTCATCCTGCTCTGTTATTCTCTTGTATAGAACACTGTCATTTTCCTCCTTTACACTTAGCACTTAGAACGAGATTTAATTATGTAATTATCCCTGTGTTAAAAGTCTGACTCCACCACTGGTTTGTCAACTTCATGGGGGCAAGACCATGTCTGTTGTGCCCATCAGTACAAGCCAGCAAGTGGGGAAGTGCCTGGCATAGAGCAGGCTTTCAATAAAGGATGGCAAGTGAATGATTTTATGGAAGTGGGAAGGGAGGGAGGAAGGAAAGAAAGGAGGGAGGGAGGGAGGAAAGGAAAGGGAAGGAGAGGGGAGGGAGGGAGGAAGGGAGAAGAAAGTAAGAGAGGAAAGGAGGGAGATGGGGAAGGAGAAGGGAAAGGAGGGAGATAAGGAGGATGAGGGAGGAATGAAGGCAGTTGGGCAAATTTATCACTATATTTTCAATACTGAGGATGAGGACACTCTAGAAGGTAGCATTTTTGGCAGGGCCAGCCTTCTGTTTTCTTTCCTCTCATGTTTCTAAGCTCAGGTCTTTCCTTCCTGTAGTTCCTTCACCTTTCCCTGCCTGGCCTCCTGGGGTGTGTTGTCTGGAGCTCTCTCCTCCCCTCCTCCCTCCCTAGGACACAGATCCTGCAAGAGCCTTTCCTAGTTCTTTCTCCTCCCTGCCAGAAATCTCCATTTTGGCAGCCTGCTGGATAGGATCCAATCAGCTTGCCCTGCTATGATTTCAATTGCTGATACAGGCTTCTTCTCATGCCTGTCCCACCGTCTCTACATGCCAATCCTTACATCAGTACTAACACGGTGGCTCTCTAATGGAGTTCCTGGCATCCTAGGAGATTGGGGAGGATATTCCAGGAACGGGGTGGGCAGAGTGGGAAGAAAGGCTTTCCTGTCCGCCACAATTCATCTCTGGAAGACTTAAAGGATTTTACCAACAAGGTTAGAGCTATGGTTAAGTGGGTTAAAAAACACACAAACACATAAAGCAAACCATCAGATAACATAAACAGTGTGATCTTATTATAGTAACGTAGAGAATAAACATATGGATAAGGAGGGATATCTCCCTGGGAGTTTAAGCAGGCTTATCAGTTAGGGGTGGAATTGGAGTTTTGATATGTATTATATATTTATATAATTACACAATTGTATATATCATATTATAAAAAAATCCTACTGTGCTTTTGAAAAAAGGAAAAGAAAAATTTAAAAAGAACCTAAAATAATGAAGGAAAATAGGCCAAACAGATTAAACTTCTGTTCCTCAGTAAGAGGTTTGGTTTCTTCTCTCCCAGCAAATACTGTCAAAGCACCAGCAGCCCCATCTTGCCCAGAGTCCCACCCTTTATCACTCTGGCTTCTCTCTCCTTTTTTTTTTTTTTTCATAATGCAATCACTTCCCTTTGAGGGCCATACTCATATAGAGACAGTGGTGAGACTGACATGAGAATGGACCAGCGTCCAGAAAACTTGGTTATTGTCTGAATCTATTGTATGTTCACACTGAGTCGAACTTTCTTTGAGTCAACACCCCTTTCTGGGACTTGCTTCTCTGCAAACTGTCCAGGCTTAGATCTTCTCATAAGAGCCCTTTCAAAGCTCAAAACTTCCATGTCTCTGAGTAATGACTCCTACCTCCTATTCCAACTTTATGGGTCAGCAAATTGTTTATTCCAGAAACTTCTGAAGGCTTTGCTGGAGGGCAACTTTTGGCTGCTGTCTTACCCTAGTTTCACCTGGGTGTCCTAAAAAACTGTCCAGGTATAAGTCTTAAGAGGAACTCTGGGCATCATTGGTAGTACAGGCATATACTTTATCATCCAAACTAGTACACCGGACATTAGTAATTATGCTTGAGGATCAGCCATCCACTCGGACTGTCCGGGGTACAGCAGGACACTGGAAAGGGTCCAAATTTCAGTCCAGAGGGCCTGGCTTTCTAGTCCAGACACTCACATTTCCACTGTGTGACCTCAGTCACTAGAGTAGAGGCTCCATGAAGAAAGGGGAAGAGGTTGTCCTATTCATAATGGCTTCTTCCCCTTAGTAAATGTCACAAAAAATATGTCTCAAAAAATGACTAACTGGAAGAGCCTTATTTTGTCAAGTGGAAAATCAGGCTAATGACATGTTGTCTTAAGTTTCACATGGAGTCTGGCACATGATCATATAAGGGTCAATTTGGGTTGCTGGTTGATGCTTCCACCTCCCCCAACTGTATAGATGAAAACTCTAAGGCTTATAAAGAATATAAAAGGCATGTTTAAGTTCCAAGAGGGCTGTGATTTTTGCCTATTTTTCCTTTTCCTTAAAAAAAAAAAAATAACTCAGGGGCACCTGGGTGGCTCAGTCTGTTGGGCAGCTGCCTTCGGCTCAGGTCATGATCCCAGGGTCCTGGGATTGGGCCCTGCATCGGGCTCCCCACTGGCTATTGATGTCTATGCCAGGGTTTTCACACTTACCTTTACACCATACTTCTTTCCTGTTCCAAAGACATCCTTTCCTCAATTGCTTTTAAACATTTATTTACTTAGGGGCACCTGGGTGGCTCAGTAGGTTAAGCAACTGCCTTCGGCTCAGGTCATGATCCCGGGGAGACCCGGGATTGAGTTCCACATCAGGCTCTCTGCTCGGCAGGAAGCCTGCTTCTCCCTCTCTCATTCCCCCTGTTTGTGTTCCCCCTCTGGCTGTGTTTTTCTCTGTCAAATAAATAAAATCTTAAAAAAACAAACAAACAAAAAAACCACATTTATTTATTTACTTGAGAGAGAGAGCACAAGCAGGAAGGGCAGAGGAAGAGAGAGAATATCAAGCAGACCTCACACTGAGCATGGGACCCATCACTGGGCTTAATCCTAGGGCACTTAGATCATGATCTGAGCCAAAATCAAGAGTCAGATGCATAACTGACCACACAGCTCAGGTGCCCACGCTGCTTCCTCAATTTTAAGCTCCATGAGTGACAGAGAACCTGGTACATTTTTCCCTAGGAAGCATAGCTCCAGTAAGGGCTTCCTGCCTCTTCTGCCTCTTACTACACACACACACACACACACACACACACACACACACACCTTCAATACATACTAGAGAACTGTCTCTAGAAAATATTATTTTGGGCTCTAAAATAAGGCCCCTCCCCTCCCTGTGGAAAGGAAAAACTGAATAATGTTTCCTGAAAAATAAATGCAAATATTTCCCTGAATGACATTTCTATTGTCTGAGACTTATGTGCCTTTAATGAAAGTATTTATATCAGAAAAAATGAGAGAGGAAAGCATAAGGTAACCCAAATCTCTTCCTGGCTGGAAAAACTCTCAAGTCACTGAAGATGATTTTGCCAAAAAGGGTTGGCAAGAAACAGTGATATTTGCAAATTGTTCAGTGAAACTGCTTTTATTTAGTCAATTTCATTCTGGTGTCCAATGGGTTCTCTGCACAGGGATATGTTTCTTAGACAATGACAAGCTTTATACCCAATTATGAGCTATAGCTGAAAATACAGTAACAGAATGTCACTCCTGATTTGTTTTCTGAGCTGGAGCTATGTGGTGAGAAATATCAAAGGGGTGATCCATGGGAGTGTAAATGTTCATTTTGGGGAGAGGAAAAACTTGAAATGGCTGTGGAATTGGGCACCAAAGTAGACAAGCATGGCCAGACGTAATGTTGCTTGCTCCAAGAATGGGAAGAGAGACAGTCTCCTGAGCCAGCTGGCATCTGACCAGCGAGCTCCCCACCATTCCCCAGCAGCGATATTGCCTTCGTCACACATGGGTCCAGCTTTGCGACCAAACTCCACATTTGAGATCCCAGGCAGGACTCCTCCCAGAGGGCAAAAATGAGCTCTTCAGAATTTATGTCAGTTGGCCAGAGGAGAGCCACTCTGTCCTGGCTTGAGACACCAAAAAGATAAATGCCTAGAGGAAACAGTGGGGAACACTGTTGGGAGGAGAAGACTGGCTTTGTAGTCAAGCAGGGCAGATTCAGAATCTCAGATGTAGCTTAGAACCATGTGGAAGCATTACCACCTCCTAAATCCTCAGTTTGCTCATCTGTAAAATGGGGAGACTATTTGTCTTATTAAATTGCTCTGATGTGTGTTTAATGTGTATAAAGAGCCAGCGAGCACCAGCATGCCCCTTTCTGTGGTTTGGAGAGTAGAAGCATTTCCTTAATGTCCCTCACTGGAATGTAAAGTCTCTTTACTTAGAGCGGCTTCTTTAGAAAGGATGGAACATGTACTTGATATTGGATCACATCAGCAAAGGACAGTGACATTTCTTGTGGGTTGGGTATGTGTCCTGCAGGGCAGACTAGAGTGTGCCATTGAGACTAGAAAGAGTTTGGCATCAGACCAATGTGGGCTTCTGAGAGGGGAGAACTTGAACAAGTTCTTCATCCTCACTAAGCTTTAGTTTGCTTATCTATAAAGTGGGGATATTACCCTATCACATTTTTATTCAAAATAATGCTTACAAAATGCTTAACACATTACCATGTATTAAGTCCTCAGTACACAACTATTATAAATATTTCCATTATAAATATTGAAGATTTTGAGAAACCTCTAACATTCCTTCTTCATACCCTCAATGTAAGTACACACACACACACAAATTTTACAATTGGTTTTATATTTTATTTTATTTTATTTTATTTTATTTTTTTTAAAGATTTTATTTATTTGACAGAGAGAAACACAGCCAGAGAGGGAACACAAGCAGGGGGAGTGAGAGAGGGAGAAGCAGGCTTCCTGCCGAGCAGGGAGCCCGATGTGGGGCTCGATCCCGGGTCTCCGGAATCATGACCTGAGCTGAAGGCAGTCGCTCAACCAACTGAGCCACCCAGGCGCCCCGGTTTTATATTTTAAAATTGTGAGAGGAATAAATCTTATTTTAGATTTAAGACATTAAACAAAAAATCTTCTAAAAACCTACATGCTCCAAGAACCTGTTGAAATCACATAACCATTTTTACAGAACAAAGGAATGCAAAGAAGAAAAATATCTTGACTACATCATAAAAAGAACTATGTGACTGTTTCCAGAAATTCTTGGTCATTTCCTCTTTTTGTGAAATGAGGCAATTTTCTGATAGTTATACTACTACTATGTGTCTAATGTGAGTGTGCTCCTGCTGGTTTTTGAAACTGTCCCAAGCTGGACAGTCCAGTTAGTATCCAGTGTTGACTGAGCCATATGTATACTGACTGGTATCAACATCTTATTTATGATGATGGAATAGATTCCCAATTGTCTAAGGTTGTGCAATCCTCACTGAGGCTTTAGAAGGAAAACTTCCCCTTAAGACCATAATATATGATGAAATCTTGTCTGAATTACTGCTAAGAGGTCATCAAAGGTGCTCTGCTTTTTTAATCCTATGACGTCTGCCTATTTCTTCAGGAAGATACAGTCACTAAATGTAAGATTGGCTTAGCTCCTTCTCTCAGTGTGGTTTTTAAAAGCAGGGACATTTCTGTTCTTATTCCAGCTTTGCTAATTACTAGCTTTGTTACTTCAGGAACATTACACAATCTTCCTGAGCCTTAGTACTCTTATTAGGAAAGCTTGAGCTAGTAATCCCAACTTCATAGAGTAGCCGTGATGATCAAATATGATAGTGTGTATAAAGACCTTAAGAGAGTGCCTGGTGCGTAAAGGGGTTTGATAAATGACAACCATGATTACTAGCATTAGGAGTTCCTTAAGAAATGTTCAGTTCCTTTGTAATTCTTAAATGCTGTCAGGAATAATTGATGGAACAAAGTGAAATCATTTGGTAAATTCTGCATCTAGGAAACCACTTAATGCCAGGCAAATTGGCTTGCTGTTGACTAAAACATGATTCATTTTCAAAACTTTGAACTATTTTGAGAAGTTAACTATATCATGCATTTTTAAACAATTTTTAGCAGCATAGCTTTTGCCAAAGAATGACATAACTTGACCTTCTTTGAGTAAAGAATAGGGACATAAAGATAATGAAGAAGAGAAGAACGAAAGAGCTTTATACCAAAGGACCAACCAAAAAACAAAAACAAAAACAAAAACACAGCAAAAAACAAAACAAAATCCAAAACAAATTAAAAAAAAAAAAGTTCAATGAGGATCTTTTAAAAATTCTGTAACTTTCGTAAGTCCCAGCTTTTGCCATTTTGCTAATTAATCTCCTTTTCCCATGTAGTCAAACAGGGCAGATTATAAATTCTATAAAAGCTCAACTTCTTGGGATGCCTGGGTGGCTCAGAGGGTTAAGCCTCTGCCTTCAGCTCAGGTCATGATCTCGGGGTCCTGGGATCGAGTCCCACACCGGGCTCTCTGCTCAGTGGGGAGCCTGCTTCCCTCTCTCTGCCTGTCTCTCTGCCTATTTGTGATCTCTCTGTCAAATAGATAAATAAAACCTTTAAAAAAAAAAAAAAAGCTCAACTTCTTGCAGGCTGTGTACTATTAGGCAAGTCATGTAATCTTTTAGTACCTCACTTTCTTAATCTATCAACTGGGAATAAAATAATGTTTACTTATGGAATTATTAGGAATATTAAATAAAATGATCCATAAAAATAACTTAGCAATGAGTCTTTTTAAAAATCATATTTGAAAAGGAGTTAAAATCAATGACTAGCAGTTAAGTTCTTTCTTCCTTCAGATTTTCAGGTTGAAAACAAATAAAGACATAAAAAAAGGAGTCCATGAGCTTAACCAGGCAACAAGGAAAATCAGGAGGCAGTGGTGGATTTGGCCATGAATAAGTGGGAGATGGTGCGAGTGGAGGAGTCTGAGAACTGGCTCTCTGGATTTGCAATAAGGAAGCAGAAGGTGAGGAAACCTCCTTGAGAGAGAGAAGAGAGACCAAAGCCTGACCCTCCAGTAAGACACAAAGCCCTAAATGATCCCTTTCACTGACACAAATTCCCCAAATAGTGATGTTAGACCATTTTCTCTTCGGAATGACCACTATCCAAATCACCAAAGGGTCTTTTAACCAAACTCTTTGTGAATTGTGGTGTCTTCATTAGTGAACACCTAACCTTCCCAGAGGACATTCTCCCCATCACGAGCAAACAGGATATGTTACCTCTCAAGAGGGCACCATGTTCTGATTGACTGGGGAAGGGGGTGGTTCTTAGGAACATGCTCCAGATAGAAGAGTAATGCCCCATGAATCTATGCTGCCACAAAGTGTCCCTACATACCTGTACACATGTGCACAGGCACATACACACACAGGAAGTGCTTTTCTAACCCTGGACCTTTCAGAAGAGAGTTTCATTTTAAAACACAGGTTTCTGGACAAGTAAATTTTACCCATCAAACTAAATATCTCCATAAATGAGAAATGTCCTCAACATCACAATCTAACTACAACCAAATTATAACTACTATCTTAGATTCTTGTCTTAGAAAGGATGATGATGCCCAGGGAGCCTGGATGGTTCAGTCAGTTGAGTGACCGACTCTTGATTTTGGTTCAGGTCATGATCTTGGGGTCCTGAGCCTGAGACCTGTGTTCTACATTCAGCAAGGAGTCTGCTCATCCCTCTACTTCTGCTCCTTCCTCCACTCACACTTTATCTTTCTAAATAAATAAATGATACAATCTTAAAATTTTTTTTAAAGATTTTGTTTATTTATGAGAAAGGAAGCACATGTACCAGCATGGGGGAGTGGCAGAGCAAAGGGTGAAAGAATCTCATGTAGACTCTGCTCATCACAAGGTGCCATGGGGGCTCCATTCCAAGACTCTGAGATCAGGACCTGAGATGACACCAAGAGTCAGCCCTTTAACCAACTGAGCCACCCAGGTGCCCCCAAATAAGTAAAATCTTAAAAAATAATAATAATAAAGTGGAAGTATAATGCCCTTCCTATCATGTTGTTGAAGATGCCGACATTTTAGATCTGATTGCTACTCTCCATGTGTTCCCAGCCCCAATTCTCCCTAGGGGAATGTGCATCTTTCTCCATGTAGATGATGAGCTTCATAAGTAGGGAGGCCAATCCACCTTGGTTAATTAACATCTGCTACAAAGCCAAGCCAAGGGCTCCTTGTGACATTTAATCTTTCAAGGTGCACTGGGCATACCACCCTTACGAGGGCCATGATAGAAGGTGAAAAGCTCTTCTTTCCCATATTGACAGAATTTCAGCTCATAGGAAAATGCATAACCAAGATCCTAAGAATCTAGAGCAGAGCCAGTATTAGAATTCAAGGCCCTAAACCAGCAAGATGACATTTAATCCTACTTTAGATATACCACAGCACATAGATATTATCAGGCATTTAGTAGGTGCTTTATAAATAGTGGTTGAATGAGTCTCAGAAGTAAAATTAACTCCTAGGTTGGGGGACTCTATTATGATTAAATGCTTTATCTGTGAAGGAACCAAAACTTAAAGAGGTTAAGTATATTTCCCGAGATGATAGCAACAGCACAGCCAGCAGGGCTCCAAGCACAGTGCTATGTTAGCCTGTCCCAGTGTGAACCAGTGAGAGGCATCCTGCCTGCAGGGGACAGTGCACAAATCAGAGAGCTAACAAAGATGAGTCAGTGTGGAGTGGAAGAGTAATGTGTCCTTGCTTATACCCTCAAGAGCATGTATACGTTGCATATTCATAAACACAAGTAATAGTCATGCCCCAATAAACATGACTGCATGGTGCTCAATGCTCTTCAATGCTCTTCTCCCTTCTCCAAACTGATTTCCTGAGTGACGTTTACCATGACACCTCATCTTTTCCCCATCTATAAAATAGGGGCAGGGGGAATCAGCGATTTCTGCAATCTCCTGGTCCACTTCAAGTGGTTCTGAATCTATAAGGTGACTCTATGTTTTTTGTTTGTTTGTTTGTTTGTTTTTAAGATTTTATTTATTTGACAAAGAGAAACACAGCCAGAGAGGGAACACAAGCAGGGGGAGGGAGAGAGGGAGAAGCAGGCTTCCTGCCGAGCAGGGAGCCCAATGTGGGACTTGATCCCTGGTCTCTGGGATCATGACCTGAACCGAAAGCAGTCGCTTTACCAACTGAGCCACCCAGGCGCCTCAGGTGACCCTACGTTTTTATCTCCTGGGATCACTATTGCCTGAACCACTGCAAAGATAGCCAATCTCTACTCAGGACAAATATCTTATCACATTACACAGAAGAGACAGTAGAAAGTGATGTACTATGGTTCTTTAAGCTTTATCAAAAAAACAACCCAAAAGGGAGAAATTTGGTAAATCCTATCAATGTCTTATCCATACCAGGAAGAACTTCTAAGCACAAGTATTGTGAATTCAAAGCAAAAGAGTGCTTTTTGTGAGGTGGGAGGTGAGAGAAACCTTTCTAGTAATCCAAAATAAAACAAAATGTACTATAATTTGGGTCTGGAGGTTTTTGGGTTTTTTTTTTTCGGTTGTTGTTCTTTTTTCCCTGGGAGCTATCTGCTCTGGCTTGATGCTATTGTTTTTCCCAAGAGAGAATGCAGCTGTTGCTATATGTCTGGGGGGAAGATATCCATCACCCAGAACGTATCACAAGCTATTAATAATGTATCACTGCAAATCTACCTTGTCTCAATAAACACCCTGTCTCCTAGTACAGATAAAAGGTCTAGCAGGCAGATGTTGGAATTTATTATCCTCACATTTCCCATTTCCTGTTTCTCTGAGGGTGGTGTCCAGCATCAGGGTTGTCCGATGGGGAATGGAGGAAGAGGAAACTAACATTTTCTTAGTAACTTCTGTGTGCCAGATGATGACATCAACAACCCTGAGAAGTCGGTCTTATCAACTCGATTTTACAGATGAAAAAACTGAGGCTTTGAGAGAAGTAACCTGTCTAAGAACACTCAGTTTGTCAGTACCAGAAAGGAGATAAACCTTCTCCCAAATGCCTCATGACAAAACCCTTGCTCTATCCTCTATAACCCAGAGTTCAGGCAGCTGTCGTTTTTTCTCTCCCGTTCCGCCTACTGCAGCTCTGTACATAGTGGGTACTCAGGACAGCTTCACCAAATTTAATTTTTGAGACATGAACATGGGGGAAAGTGAGAGTTGAGTAGAAGAGCAATGAGGATTGCCCTCTGAAAAGGGTTGCCTACACATGAGCAGGGATCCTTTTCCCTGCTCTTTGTCTTTTTTACAGTGTCTGATTGAGCTGATGGAAATGTGGCCCTTCTCTATCCCTTGATTACAGAACAGCAAGTTGCACTCATACTTGTCTGTTTTTGTTTAGACACGTCTTCCCTGCTTGGTTGAGAAGGCGGTGTTGCATGTGTGTCCTTCAGCTCATATTTTAGCACTTCACAAAAGTGATGGGAAAAATAAACAGATCAATACTTTTATCCCTCTATGCCCCAGGCCCTCCCCACTCACCAACACACACTTTGCTCTTTTATAAGAGGGACAAGGGAGTTGCCTGACATTCACCTGGCCATGACTCACTTCTGAATATCGTCACGCTGAGCTGAAGAGTCAGGAGCATCTCATCTATTAGTATGCTGTCTGGAATGAGGGGCCAGACCAGCCCACCTCAACCATACATGTGATCTGCTAAGGGGATGCAACATCCACTCCACAAGCCCAACTGTTATAGATCCAAAGAGGAAAGATAAAGACAGCTCTGTCTCCAATACTCTTTCTTAAGATGTTCTAAACTGGGAGCCACAGAGTAATATCTGAGCTAAGAATATCATTGACATTATGTTTCTCTGTAATTACTGCTATTGTGGGTGGGCTTTTCTATGTCCACAAATCAGGAATGGAAGAGGGGACATAGGCACTAAAATCCCATCCAAATTTCTAGCTACTCTCACTGGATTCTATTCCTCTCGAAGGAATGGAAGGTGCTAACATTCATATCAGAGCTGTGTTAGTGATTCAAATGGAGTGTGCTGACAGTTTTCATTCTCAAATCAGCCTTTTTAGGTTACATTTATATAAATGCAAAAACTGAGGCTTGGAAAGGATTCAGGTAGCTTACCCAACTTATATAGCTGATCAAGGGCAAAGCTGGGATTTGACAATGACTTAAAGACAAAATGCATCTCTTGGAATTGTGCTTCAGCTGCTGCTGTTTAGAAAAAAGCAGCACATATTCTTAGTCCTCAAGGAAATAAAAAGTGAAACTCAGATTCCCTGGGTATCTAGTGCTCTTGAAGGAAATCACTCATCCATTTCCCTTTGAAGCACCTCCCTGGGATAGCCAGAGTGTTACGCAAGGGAGTTCTCCTAAAAACAGGCATTGCTTACTGGGCTCCATTTCCACAGCCCCAGGGGGATTAAAAACCCCACATGGTCATAAGGAAACTGGACAATTTTACCAACAAATTAAAGGTTTGGGAAGCAGTGGTAGAAACCGGTCAGCTACAACTTCAGAGAAAAGTGGAAGCCTCCACTTCAAGGATGGAGGGAGAAGCTGAGGTCTGGGAACTGGTCCCCAGTGGGTGTGCACCAGCACAAATGAGTACTCTTGCACACACCAAGGCTTGAGGTCTTTTTTTTTTTTAATGTTTATTCCTAAAAACAAACCAACAAATAAATAAATGTTGATTTCTCATCTCAGATTCTTCATGATTGGTGCCTCAATTACATTTTGTTATTATTATATTCTTTTTTTTTTTATTGTTACTAAAAATTTTTTTTTCCAGTGTTCCAAGATTCATTCCCCGCTCCCCACACCCAGTGCTCCACGCTTTAGGTGTCCCCAGTACCCACCACCAGGCTCTCCCATCCCTCCACCCCCCTCCCTCCAAGTCCTTCAGTTTGTTTTTGTGTCCAAAGTCTCTGTTGTTTTGTTTCCCTCCCTAGATTACCCTAGTTCCCATTTACTTTCCTTCTCCCACTGTCCTCCAGTTTACCCCTCATGCACCGCAGGTAAGTGAAACCATGCGATACTTGACTTTCTCTTCTTGGCTTATTTCACTCAGCATACTCTCTTCCAGTCTGGTCCATATTGCTACAAAAGTTGGATATTCATCCTTTCTGATGGAGGCATAGTATTCCATTGTATATATGTACCACATCTTCTTTATCCATTCATCTGTTGATAGGCACCTTGGCTCTTTCCACAGTTTGGCGATTGTGGCCATTGCTGCGATAAACATTGGGGTGCATATGGCCCTTCTTTTCACTACATCCGTATCTTTGGGGTAAATGCCTAGTAGTGCGATTGAAGGATCATAGGGTAGCTCTATCTTTAATTTTTTAAGGAATCTCCACACTGTTTTCCAAAGCGGCTGCAGCAGTTTACATTCCCACCAACAGTGTAAGAGGGTTCCCCTTTCTCTGCAGCCTCTCCAACACTTGTTGTTTTCTGTCTTGTTAATTTTGGCCATTCTGACTGGTGTAAGGTGGTATCTTAGAGTGGTTTTGATTTGAATTTCCCTGATAGCTAGTGACGCTGAACATTTTTTCATGTATCTGTTAGCCGTTTGTATATCTTCTACAGAGAAGTGCCTCTTCATGTCTCTTGCCCATTTTTTGATG